>PITA01000549.1:0-134537 GCA_004023965.1 Spilogale gracilis
AGTAAGTGAGACCATGCGATACTTGACTTTCTCTTCTTGGCTTATTTCACTCAGCATAATCTCTTCCAGTCCAGTCCATGTTGCTACAAAAGTTGGGTATTCATCCTTTCTGACGGAGGCATAGTACTCCATTGTATATATGTACCACATCTTCTTTATCCATTCATCTGTTGATGGGCACCTTGGCTCTTTCCACAGTGAAAAGAAGGGCCATATGCACCCCAATGTTCATCGCAGCAATGGCCACAATCGCCAAACTGTGGAAAGAGTCAAATTCATCTTTGAATAAATTTTAGAAACTATCAGATTAATTGCTGTGCATCTGAAATATTTCACATTAATGGTAGCAAATAAATTGCTGTCATATAAGGTCATCTCATAATGCATTCATTTATGCGACCTATACTTATTGAGTGCCTAGGTACTAGATCTGGAAACACAACAATTAACAGCAAAAGCATGGGGTGCCTGAGTGGCTCAGTTGTTTGGGCATCTGCCTTCAGCTTAGGTCATGAGATCTCAAGGTCCTGGGATGGAGCCCTACGTGGAGCTTGTTGCTTTGTAGGGAGTCTTCCTCTCCCTCCGCCCCTCCTCCCATTTGTGCTTTCTCTCTCTCTCTCTCTCTCTCTCTCTCTCTCTCTCTCTCTCAAACAAATAAATAAATAAAATCTCAAAAAAATAATAACAGCAAAAGTAAAACCTATTTTCATGGGACCATTTTAGTGAGGAGAAATAGACAGTAAGTAAAATAGGCAACATGAATGATAATGATACTACCAGGGAGAAAAGCAAAACAGGGAAGGGGTATGGGAGTGTCATGGATGTAAAAATGGTAGCCAAGGAGGTCCTTCCTGGGAAGATGACATTTGAGTAAGGACCTCAAAAAGGAACATTCTGGGCAGAGGGAACAACAAATACAAAGACCCTAAGGCAGAAGCACATCCAGGAGGTTGAAGGAACAGCAAGGAGCCCAGTGTGGCTGGCATAGAGGGAGTAAGCCTTAAGGATCATAAAGTGCAAACAAAGGTACTAACATTTTGTGATAAAGAGTGACATACAAGTAATCTAACAGAAGTATGTGTTTATGTATACATGTATATTTTTTCTGATTATCAACAAAATGCAAATTCAAAATACAAAAATTCTCAGAGACAATCCCTGATCTCCTAAGAAGACATTGAATGTGCCCCTTGCCCCAGCCCACTCTGGGGACCTTTGGACTCAAGTGGAGAAATGCTAGTACTTATTTATTTCTTCTTCATTTTTTTTAAAAGATTTTATTTTTTTTATTTGTGTGCGTGAGAGAGAGAACAAGTGCACAAGCAGGCAGAGTGGCAGGCACAGGGAGCAGCAGGAGCCCAATGTGGGACTCAGTTCCCGGACTCTGGAATCTTGAGCCAAACGCAGCTGCTTAACCGACTGAGCCCCCCAAGCATCCTGAAATGCCCACATTTCTAAGAAGAAACATTTATAAGGGCACCTGGATGGCTCAGTCCATTAATATTCTGCTTTTGGCTTGATCATGATCTTGCTGGGGTCCTGGGATCTAGCCCTGAGTGGAGTTCCCTGCTTGGTGGGGAGTCTGCCTTTTACTCTACCCCTTCCCCTAGGCTGTGCAGCTCGCTCGCTCTCAAATAACTAAAATCTTAAAAAAAAAAAAAAGAAAGAAGATATGTTTATAAAGAGCTACAAATATACCAGTAAGCATGGCAATACTGTAGACACACTAACATATTATATGTATGAATTTATTGCAAACCAAGCCTACGATGTCAGGCATTTTTAACTCTAATGCACCGATGAAGACACTGAAGCCAAGGGAGATTAAATAATGTTCCCTACATCAAAGAGCCAGTGAACAGTGGAGTTTTGATTTTAAATGCAGGTTTGTCTGACTTCACAACCTTTTTTTAAATATCTGTGTAACCTCTCACAGAAGTTTCAATTGTATACTCAAGTGAAAAAAATTTTCTCCTTTTACTAAAAATAGTTTTGTTTTGATCCTTGAAGGGAATGGAGAGCAAGAGACATACATACCACTGGTAAAAGTCTTTCTGGACTTACAGACAATAAATCAAGACACCCCAGTTTAGCCTTTCCTCTCATATGACCTATTTTTCATTTTTTGAATAATTTTTTGTTCCATTTTGAATCCTCTCCATTTATGCTTCTCAATCCTCCATTCTTCTTCCCCTACTAGTTATTTAAAATATTGATATATACATTGATAAAAATTGATACATAAAGTGTAGGCAATGGTAGAAGAATAGCTTAAGGGTCACACACTCCTTTCTTTTCTTTTTTTAAAAGATATTATTTATTTATTTGATGGAGAGAGACACAGCTAGAGAGGGAGCACAAGCAGGATGAATGAGAGAGGGGAAGCAGGCTCGATCCCCAGACTCTGGGATCATGACCTGAGCCGAAGACAGATGCTTAACGACTGAGCCACCCAGGCATCCCAACCTTTCAATCTTTTTAATATGGATTTTTAGGAACGCCTGGGTGGCTCAGTAGGTTAAGCGTCTACCTTCAGCTCAGGTCATGGTCCCAGGGTTCTGGGATCGAGCCCCACATCAGGTTCCTTGCTCAGCGGGAAGCCTGCTTCTCCCTCTGCCTGTCTCCACCGTCCCCCCTCTGCTACCCCCTAGCTTGTGCTTTCTCTCACTCTCTCTCTGACAAATAAATAAATAAAATCTTTAAAAAATAAAAAAAATTAAAAAAAGAATATGGATTTTTAAAAACTGGTAAAGATTGTATTCAGTGTAATAATTTTAATTTTTAAATATTTCAAAAATAAAAATATTGAGGGTAGTAAAACTAAACTCCTAAGCAGGTGAGCCAGAGAATTAGAATGCCTGTGTTTGAAACCCCACCCTGAATCTTGCTGAGCAACTTATGCCTTTATTTGCTAATCTGTAAAATGAGCACAATAAGAGTACCTACCAGATAGCATTGTTTTAAGAGTTAAATGGCGTGGTGCTCTGAAAGCTCTTGGAACAGTGCTGCTATTAAGTGCCCCTTAAGTGTTAGTTAGCCATTGTGAGAATCGACACTCAACACCGATGAAACAATATGTTACATTTTGTCATATTTGCTCCAGATACTTTCGATGAAACAATATGTTACATTTTGTCATATTTGCTCCAGATACTTTCTTCTTCTCTCTTTCTCTTTCATCCTTCTTTCCCTTCAGATATAAGGTTTTGAAAGTGCAAGTGAAATCTCTTTTATACTCTTCCCAAACTCAGTCTCAGTCTCCTTTGTTCCCTCGGCAATCACCCCCGAAATTGGTTCAGAGCCTTCTATCCATGTTTTATATTTTTATTTTATTGGATATATCCATTGTGTATAAATTTTGTATCATGATTTTTCCCATTTAATGGAAAGTATTTTTGCAAAAGCGTTTCCTTCTGCCAGAGACATCATAAAACAGTTCTTTGGGTTGAGATGATATGCCATTGAATATTATTATTTACTTAGCTGCTTCCTTAGTATTAGATATTTCGGTTTATTTTCTTGGACAAATAACACTGGTGCACACATTTGCCTTACATTTTTGTATATATCGTTTATGATTTCTTTCTTTTTACTTTTTTTTTTTTAAAGATTTTTATTTATTTATTTGACAGGGGGAAACACAGCTAGAGAGGGAACACAAGCAGGGGGAGTGAGAGAGGGAGAAGCAGGCTTCCCGCTGAGCAGGGAGCCCAATGCGAGGCTCCTTCCTGGGACTCCGGGATCATGACCTGAGCCTAAGGCAGCCACTTAACCAACTGAGCCACCCAGGTGCCCCTCTTTTATGATTTCTTGAGGTAGGTGTGGTAGGCATCAAAGAACAGAAACATTCTAGTAATTCATAATGATTATGAAAATAATCTATGATAATTATGGAAAAATTGAAAACAAATCTGTAAAAAAAGAAAAATATCTGTGTGCCAATGTTAAAAGGTTATCACTGCCAACATACTAATTTCTAGTCATATTCCTTCTATAAAGTCACACTTATACACTGCCTTCTGCCCTACAACACTGTACTTGGGAATACATTGTTTATGAAAATTTCTTGCTTTTTTATGCTAACATTATATGATCATTTCTTTGACTTACTTAGTATTCTTTGTGAAACATAATTTTCAATGTCTATATAATTCTACTATGTGAGGATCACATTTCATATAACCATTCCTCTATTGGAGGCATGTGGGCTATTTCATTTTTAATTGTATTAGACAATAGTGAGTATTCTTGTATAGAACTTTGTGCTCCTTCCTTATTATTTCCTTAAATAGAGTCATGAAACTGAAAATTACTGCATTAAGGCACAAATACATTTAAGACACTTAATGTATATTATCAGATTGAGTTCCAAAGTACCTGTTCCCCTGAGTGTATAATGCAGAATATACATTTGCCAAAACTATTATCACTTTGCTAATTAGATACAAATAATTCATTAATTTTTTCATTTTGACTATTTAAAATGGATTTTTAGGAAATTTGTTGCTTGAATTCATATAGATTTTTTTCTAACATTTGTGTACTTAGACAATCTCTAAAATTTGGGGTTCTTTTTTTTTCCTTTTTAAAGATTTTATTTATTTATTTGACAGAGAGAAACACAGCTAGAGAGGGAACACAAGCAGGGGGAGTGAGAGAGGGAGAAGCAGGCCTCCCACTGAGCAGGGAGCCCGACGTGGGTCTCGATCCTGGGTCTCCGTGGGTCTCGATCCTGGGTCTCCGGGACCATGACCTGAGCCGAAGGCAGTTGCTTAACCAACTGAGCCACCCAGGCGCCCCTAAAATTTGGGGTTCTTATACCACCATCTGCTTTAACTTAAAAAAAGAAAAAACCCTATGTGTTTAGCATCATATGGGTACAGCAATGACTTTTTTTGATTATTAAAGTTTGGTTCAATTTTTAGGTATGTACTGCATAAATGAAAGTGGAAGATTGATAACTGTCTTGTGACTTTAAGTTATTTAAGTCTTCATGGTTGACAAAACTCACTGCCCACCCAAGACTTCATTAGGAACTTTATATTAAAGTTTTTTTAAAACTAGGGTTTTAAAAGTGAAGTTATTTATCAGATAATCACAAACCATTTGAATAATCTGATGTTAGGTTCCAGAAGGGTGCAAGGGACCCAGAGTTTTCTTGAAATTTTCCTTTCTCTGTCAGTCTGTGTGCTGGTTTTAATTACCTAAGATCAAGATCTTTTCTACAGGCAAAACTGCTCTGAGAAAATGATGATTATTATTGTTTGTGAATATAGTTGACCTACAATGTTAAATTAGTTTCAGGTATACAACTTAGTGATATGACAAGTTTATACATTATGCTATGCTGCCCACCACTGTCGCTACCATCTGTCCCATTACATTGCTAATACAGTATCATCAGCTGTATTCTTTATGTTCTGCTTTTTAGTCCTATGACTTAACTCATTTCATAACTGAAGGCCTGTCTCTCCCTCTCCCCGTCTCCCATTTGCCCAGCCTCCCACCTCCTCCCCTCTGGCAACCATCAGTTTGTTCTCTGTATTTATAGTTCTGCTTCTGTTTTTGTTTGTTTATTCATTTTCAAAAATTTATTTATGTATATTTTAACATTTTATTTCTTTATTTGACAGAGAGAGAGAGAAAGAGACAGAGTGCACAAGCAGGGGGAGCACAGGCAGATGGAGAGGGAGAAGCAGGCTGGATCCCAGGACCCTGGGATCATGACCAGAGCTGAAGACAGACTTAACTGACTTAACTGAGCCATCAAAAACCTTTCTTTCTTTCTTTCTTCCTTCCTTCCTTCCTTTCTTTCTTTCTTTCTTTCTTTCTTTCTTTCTTTTTTTCTTTTTTAGATTCCATTTATGAGTGGAATTATATGCAATTTGCCTTTCTCAGTCTGATTTTTTTTTAACTTAGCATGATATGGGTCCATCCATGTTGTCTCAAATAGCATGATGTCATCATTTTTTATGGCTATGTAATACTCTGTAGTATTACAAATAGATTAAATAAAGGATGTGGAAAAAATATATACCTCATCTTTTTTTTTTTTAATCTGATGGACACTTCAGATAAAATTGATGGACACTTAGGGTTACTTCCACGTCTTGGCTATTATAAATAATACTGCAATAAACATAAGGGTGTATATATATTTTCAAATTTGTGTTTTTTATTCTTTGGGTAAATACCCAGTACTGGAATTACTGGATCAGATAGTAATTCTATTTTTAATTTTTTGAGGAACCTCTATACTGTTTTCTACAGGCGTTGTACCAATTTACATTCCCACCAATAGTGCACAAGTGTTCCTTTTTCTCCACATCCTCACCAATGCTTTTGTTTTTTGTCTTCTTGTTTTAACCAATCTAACAGGTGTGAGGTGATACCTCATTGTGGGTTTGATTTGCATTTCCCTGTTGATGAATGATGTTGGGCATCTTTTCATTTGTCTGTTGGCCACCTGTATGTCTGCTATGGAAAAATGTCTTTGCCCATTTTTTTAAAAAATATTTTATTTATTTATTTGACAGAGAGAAACACAGCCAGAGAGGGAACACAAGCAGGGGGAGTGAGAGAGGGAGAAGCAGGCTTCCCACTGAGCAGGGAGCCCGATGCAGGGCTCGATCCTGGGTGTCAGGGATCATGACCTGAGCCGAAGGCAGTTGCTTAACCAACTGAGCCACCCAGGCACCCCTGGAAACAGTTGATATAAAATTTTTGGAGGGAATCTGGGCAGTATTTATTAAAAACCAATGATTTCAATTCTAGAAAAAGCATCATAGAAAATTAAAAGTAGAAGTGTGAACAGATTATATACCAAAGGCAATCATTCCAGAATTATTTATAACATCAAATACTTGAGAAACAATGCCTAATATCCGGTAGCAAGTTATGTATCTCCAAAGCGTAGATGTTATTAGACAATTATTAAAGCTGTGTTGTCAGAGACTTCATTGACTTGAGAAAATATTGATGTTGTTAAGGAAAAAAGAGAAGCAGGTTACAAGTTATAATTCTAGTTTCACAGTACACGAGCAGTTCCCATGAAGGGAATTCTTCAAGATGCTAATACCATTAATGATGTTGTGTCTCATTGGTGGGATCCCTAGTAATTTTTACATTCTTCCTGATACTTTTAAGTATTTTTTTCCAAATTTTTACAATAAATGTACATTATTATAATAATCAGAACAAGAGAGAAGGGGACAGACTTTCACATTCTATGTGGAAATGTTTATTAAAAATATTAAAGATAGAGACAGAGATAAATTCAGGTCAATTTATGAGTCTGCCAGGTACATTTCTCCAGGTACTCAATTATCATGATAGAAACTTGGGTACTTTTTTTGAACAACGGGAGAATTCACATAATCACAGAATTATAGAACAAGAATGGACCTTTGCGACCCCCACAACGGAGGAAGGCTTTGTGCCCATTTGGTTCCCCAGTTGTTGCCCACTACCTAGTTCAGTATATTTGCAATGAAAGAAAATATGAAGACTACCGCAATTAACGGTACATATACAAAAACTGCTTCCTCCTTAAGCAAAAGGGCTTTCCTGCCCAAGGTTACACGTTTTCCCCATGAAATGACACCAATATTAGCAATACGTGGGGTTACTAGTACTACCAACACCTACCACATCTACTGCTAGCCGAGCACTCCCCTAGGTGCTTTATGGTGTATCAGTTAATTTAACCCTCTAACAGCTCTATAGGGTAGGTATTGTTACTCGATGCGTTAAAGAGGTGAGGAAACTGAGTCACCACCTGCATCGATACTTCACTCCCTTTTCCTCCCTGCCATTTTAGGCAGATCATAATGACCCAAAAATTCGCTCTGACGCTAGCTAGCTTGGATCCTCAGCAAGGGCCATTCCTAGGGCGCGTCAGTGAGTGTGTGTAATGCGGGAAGTATGGAGATTGTAAAGACCCGCCGCCGGATCAACAATATCCTGATGTCCTGTGTTTTACTCCGGCTTCACGCCTGGAGCGCCCCTCCTGGCAGGCCATACCACGGGGGTCAGCGGCGTGTCGCGCCCTCCCCGGCGCGGCGAGCCTCCGGCCCGGCGGCGGCGCAGCCCCTCTGGACCCGCTGGGCCGGGCCGCAGCCCCCACCCGCGCCACCTGCGCCCGGGCTCCCGCGTCCCCGCCCCGCGTCCCGCCCCCGCGCCGCGCCCGCGCCCCGCGGTCCCTCCCTCCGGCGTGACGGGAGCACCGTCGCCGGCTGCCCGGCCCCGAGCGCAGCCGAGCTGTCAGCGGGCGGACGGGCAGGGGGCGAGCAAGCGGCGAGCAGAGCGCGCCCCACCCGGGAGGCTGCCTTCCTGCCGGCCGGGGGACCGCAGCGGGACGGAGATGCGGCTCCTCGCCCCGGGGCCGGCGCGGGGGAGGGGCCGGGGGCGGCGGGCGGGGGCTCCCCGCTGCGGGCTCTCGCCGCCCTGGAGCCCCGCCTGGATTTGCTGCTGGGCGCTCGCCGGCTGCGGGGCGGCCTGGGCTGGGGACCTGCCCCCCTCCGCCTCCTCCTCCAACCCCCTTCCTCCTTGCCTGGAGGTGAGCCGCACCTGGTCCTTCACCTGGAGTTTGCGGGGGAGGGGGAAGAGGGAGCGGGAGCTGAGGGGCGAGGCGGGTGCCTGTTTGTGCCTGCCTGGCGTCGCCTTCTGCCTTCCCGGGAGGACCGGGGCTCTCGTGTGTTGCGGGGATGAAGTTGCCCGCCCCGGGAGGCTGGCCGACAGAGGGTGTGTGGCTTTGCTGTCTTTTGGGGGATGCTTTTCTGTTCGCGCTCCTGCTTTGAGGGCTCTGAAGGACTTTGCGGCGCCCTCTTCAGAGTGCCGGGCTTGAGGACTTGGGCCTTGGCAGAGATTTCAGCAAGTGGGGTGGCGGGGAGACTGGGGAAAGCCCCGCTACTGAAATTTGGAGACCCATCCCTTCACAGCTCTTCTAGAGAACCAGATACTGCCACAGGAGGGTTTCCCGCTTCCCCTACCTTCAGGTCCCTTCTCGCTGTTTCTCCGTCCCCTTCTCCTCCCCTAGACCCTGTAGGGCTCTCTACAAACCCCTTCTTCCCACTCGCCGCACTCAGCGTCCTGATAAGGCCCTAGGGACTTACTGAACCCGTGTGTGGTATCACTTGTCATCCTTCTCGCAAAATACGGATATGAATTAGAATAAAAGAGTGTGTACTTAGGAAAGAGGCAGGTTGGTGATCTAGAAAATTAGAAAAGACAGAGTTGAATATGCTCCTTTTGGGAGGTGTTCATCTGGCTGAAGCATCGCCACTGTTTATTTTGTACTTTGAGATTATTGTTGACTTACAGCCAAAAAGAAGAAATTATGGGTGATGAGATTTTCTCCTGCTTTTAGGGGAACCGGACTTAATATGCCAAAAATTTACAGGGGGTGTCATTGGCTCTTGTAGTGGGTGTTTATCTTTCCTTTTACTGTTCCAGAAAGTGCAGCCTCTTAATGAAAATCAATGAGGGGAAGGAAGCAACATTTCTGACCTACTTTGAGTGATTATGTTTGGCAGGGTATGGGGAGTGGATACTGTTTTTAGGAAGATTGCTAGGAATCAGGGTGATGGGTTATTTTAATTTTTGTAGCAAAAAGAGGTTAGCCAATAGCCCCTCTGGGAAGAAAGGCAAGACCCTGTTCCTTTGTGTGTGATGCTGTAATTTTTGAATTTTACCCAGGCTTGAATTACAGAGTATCTGCGTTCTGGACCTCGTCCATCACTCTTGGATTTTCATCTTCCTCTCTCATAGTACAGATCCCAGGACTGAAATGAGAGAGAATCAGATCAAAGGCACGTGTGAGAGCGCACAGGAGTGTTGCATTTGGGGAAATGAGGGCAAGTGCTCAAGAAACAGCTGTGTTTAACTTCAGAGTTTATCAATATAATTAGTAGTTTAATCTGTGTTCTCCAACTTTACCTATCACCTGGGAATGATCCATTCTTCCAGTTTTCCATAGAAAGCTGCTTCTTGGACATCCTCAGATTGAATTGTTGTAATCAGACAAACCTAAAGCTTTGCTTCTAGCCCCTAGACTCAATGTGCATACCATACTTCTTCTGAAATGAAATGTCTTGAGCTTTTTGTCATGCTAATTCTTAGTAGTGAAGGATCTTGAAATGTCAGGGTGAGATTTGGGGCCAGTGGACTGATGATTTTTGGTCACTAAAACTAGACTGATCATTTGGATGATCACGTGCACCACACATGTACACCTAGAAAGAACAGAGTAAGTGCCTGCAGCCTAACAAAGAAATAGTGACATGAGAGGCAGGAAGATGATAGAAAGTTCAAGACGACCCTCCTCAATTAATCCCAGCTCTGTGTTGCACTGATTTAAGACATTGCATTTGACTCAGATCATTGAGGTCTCCTTTGAATTCCACTCCCCCCCCCCCAAAAGTGGGACTACCTGACTGATTAGAGGGATTGTATTGAGCTTGCTGGTGGCTGGTTGTCTTTTTAGAAATGGTGATGCACGGATACATTGACATTCTTCCTGATGACTGGCAACATTTGTGAGATGACTGACTGAAAGTTAGAGGTTCCTTTGGAAATAGGAGAGGCCAAGCAGTCTCACAGGGGCTGAATCCGCTCCAGGGCATCTGGTCTAACTAGCCAGACAGTTTTCTAGAATTGATGATTGTTTTTCTCTGACATTGTTTTTAAGAGGAAAGGGAGAGGAGCAGGTGTTTTCTAGGCTCTGGGGGTAAGGGTCTGCTTGTGCTGGGGGGTAGAGAGGAGGTGTCCTTTAAGGTGGAGCTGTGGAATTGTAGGGCAACTTGTGGACAAAAATAAAATTTAACTGTTTTGTTTTCACTCTTATCTGTTTATCCCTGTCCACGATTGAGTAATAGAAAAGAAGGTGAATGCCGCACACCAGAGTAGAACTATGTGCTGGGGAGCAGAGTGAGAGAGAAGAGTGAGGGTCAGCGGCTGAAAACTAAGGCCAGACTCCTAATGACATGAGAGAATGTTAAAAAGGATAGAAAAGTCTGTGATTCTAACCCCCCCATAGTTAGAGTTTCACCGTCATTGACCAGTATTTTTATAAAAGTAGACATGATTACATTATGTAGACTTTGATTTTCCTTGCTTGCTCCTTAGAAGAAAGCAAGAGAAGGAAAAAGAAACAGCAAATTGGTCTGGAACTAATCAAGTTACAATTGCTGGAGTTCAGGAAAAAACCTTCAAAAAGACAATTGGGTTATGGGTAAAGTTGCACTTAGAGTTTTGCAGAGGATGGGACTCTTGGGGTGAAACTCATGAAGTACGCCTTCCTTTGTCAGGTCATTGGATTATGGAGCTGAAGAGGGGAGAAAAATGATTACTTTGGAATGACTGCTCAGCTGGTGATCAGATCAGCAGGCTAGAAGCACAAGCACAAACAGGAAGGTTATAGTTTGGGAGACAGAAATAAAAAAGTCAGCGTGTCAGAGAGGAAGGACAAGAGGATGTGACTTTGGTAAATGGTGTTGAAGGAAAAAAATGTGAAGACTAGACATCAGAAAGTGCAGAATTAATTCCTCAGGCTTATACATGGGGAAACTTAGGAAGGATAAGCATCCTTTGGGTTTCTTGGCACCGGTTTTTTGCTTGTAAAAGGACAGTAATAAAAACTGACCTATTTTTGTTGTGGGGATGAGATTAATGTACATTAAAGGAAAACCACATAAATGTGAGAGTTGATTATTGTTGGATTAGTAGACCTGGATTCTGATGGTTTGGGAAAGGTCTACGGGGAGATTTATTTCAGAGGCTCAGAGGATATAGACTTATCCAAGAATGGAATGGACTGGAATTTTTGACTCATTGAATAATAGGACTTAATGGGACTGTCAGAGGAAAAAAATGATAAAGGCCAACAGATGATTCAGAGGTGGGGTAAGGTACTAGAAAATAGAGTGCAAGAGAGTAAAAAAACAAAAACAAAAACAAAACAAAACAGAACTAAGTGGATTATGTATGCATTATTTAAGTTTGGAAAATTAAATCACAAAATAGCTTGATTCTTAGTTCATTGCTCTGAAATCCTGCATAATACGATTTTCTACCTGTCTCTGAATCTTGAGAATGATGCCTTTGTGCCAACAGTTTTTATTCCACAGGCATTTATTGAGCTCATGCTGTGTGCCAGGTGACATGTCAGATTATGTGAAATTACAAATTAAAAAAATAAAATTTAATTGGGTAAGGATGAGACAGAAATGTAAACTATTGCAGCGAAGTGATTTGGGGCTATAAGAGAAGCAAGGGGAGGTCACATGTAGTGAGAAAGGTCAGAAAAGGCCCTATAGAGAAAATGAGTGGGACCTGAAAGATGAGGAGGAATTTGCCAAACAGGCAAAGGTCAGATGTGTATATGGGCTAGGAAGACATTTCCAGTGCACAGATTGAGAAAGGGCAGAAAGACAAACCTGGTTTTTCTTCTAATAGGTTGTAGCTGGAATACGGTGTGGAGAGCTTAATGAGAGAGGAGCCTGAGAGGCAAGCAGAAGAGGCTTGATCCTAGGGGACTGTAAGTCATGCTAAGAAACTAGTCCTCATTTGATAGATGATGGGAAGCAATGGAATAATGGAAACATCAGGAGCAACAAAATATATTTTAGTTTGGCAACAGTATGGAATCCATACTAGTGGGGGAAGAGGAAGGAAGAGGTGATATCTGCTAGGAGAAAGAGCAGTAGTCCAGGTAAACGATGATTAAGGAGTAGCAATGAGGACAGCAAAGAGGGTATGTTGTTGGAAGGTCGAATGGGCAGGAAGTGGATTTGAGTGTAAAGAAATGAAAGATCCTGGCTCGAAGAGGAGTTGAGGGGCTTGGTTCTGGAGGGGTTGACTTCAAGTAGAGTTGGTCAGTAGGCAGTTTGGTGTCAGGCCATATCCCTCAGGGACCTGGTCTGTGCTGATATGGGAATCACTTGAATGAAAGGCATGGTTGAAACTGCTTTATTGGATGCAGTCATCCAGGGAGAAGAGAGAGGACAAAGAGTAAGATGGGTTTTTACCAACATTAACTGTGGCCAAGATGGAGGTGTCCACAAAGGAGACATGTAAGTAATGCTAGAGTAAGGGAGATGGACAGTATAGAGTATGAAGAAGGTGGAAAAAGGATAAAAGGGGTGATTGTGATGTCCTTTGGCCAAAGAAACTCAAAGAAGATGAGGACCAAAAAGGGAAGATTGAATCTGACCACTGGGTTGCTGGTACTCAGTGCCACCTCGTTCCTGTGGGATGGTGGGGATGGCTTGCGTGTTAACTGAGAGGTGGGGCGGAGGGCACTGGGGTGATAGAGGAGAATTTTATTCTATAGCCTTTATAAATTAGTTAAGAGATTGGGTCTTTCAAGTCCACATAAATCAGAAGAGTTGCAAATGCCCATATCATCTATTTCAGACTTGGAAGACAACAGCAGGCAGTCTCTGAAGGTCATGGGCTGTGTGTGTGCGCGGGTGTCAGAGATTCTAAAGTCACACTGTTTCAAAGGGGGTGAGCACTCGGCCTTTGTTTTCAAGCGGTTAGGATAATTAATCTTGCCTGTGAGGCTGTGGAGGTGATTTTCCATTTCAAGTTCTTCGGCTCGGAACCGTTTCTCATGTTTTAGGCAAATGTGAACAAGTATTCACACCATCAATATTTACAATGTAAAACTAAGAGTTGACAGTTCTGTGAAGTGTCATATTTTAGCACAAGGGATGGAAATAGCGGAGCATAGTATAGAGTGGCACATTTTCCATCCTAGTATTCTTCAGAAGTGTCTTGGATCTTATAATAATTCTTGTCAAAAAACATCAGTCAAATTTTGGTTACCTTTTCCTTCCCCCTGAAGAAACCATGGATAATTCTTGTCCCTTCGTACATTTCTTAGTCTAAGTTATGTGTACTATATCAGTATGAAACCCACATCTATGGTGTACTTAAGTACCAGGTACTGGTGGTAGAACAATGAACAAAACATACGGCTCTGCCCACTTATTGAGCTTTATAAGGTCATACGGACAGAATCAAAACAGCACCCACCATTAAGCATGTTTGCCATAGTGGTATGTTGGAAAATTGCTGTGTGCAGTGGGAGTATATGGCCATTCTACTCTGGGGCTGGGGGAATTCCCAAGGAAAAGACGTTTAAGCTAAGACATAAAGGATGAGTGGGAGTTTCTTGGATGGAGCTTGTGCTTTGTGGTGATAGAACATCTCAAACAAAGGAAGCCTCCTGGCTGGGATCAATTTCTGTAACCTCCTTTAACCCGTCCTTTAACTAACTGCCAAAGACAAAGGATCTTTTCTCAGAATTGTAGTCACAGCCTAATGTTTATTCTCAGGCATGTGTATGCCGTTCTACAAATGCTTTGCACACACAGGACTGCTCTGTAGGGATGGGTGAGTTGTGTATTGTAGAAGGGCACACAACAGTGGGGGCAGGTCAGAGCTAGAACCCATCCAGTGTACGTGTGGCCAGCCAGCTATCCTGGCACAGGTCTGTATCCATCTGCAAGAAAGAATTCCTTCTCCTGCTTCATAGGTCCAGAGGGGCACTGTTTTCTAAGTCCTGTGAAGGTCCATGCTTTACCAGAAGCTCTGAACACCTCCTTCTCCTCACCCCAAGTCCGTGGAATGCTTTTTGAGAGGATTTCATCATCTTACTCAGCAAAGTGATTAGATATCTTTATGTTTAAGACACTTGAGGGGTTTTAAAGAGAAGTAGGATGTAGGTCGTCTTTTCTGACAGCACTTATCACTGCCTTGAAAATAAAGTCATGTGGGTGGCCTCCACTTTTTCCATTATAAAAAGAAATTGATCTTTATAGTACATTTAATTGTAATTGACATCTTCTCCCAGTTATACCAGATGTAAGACTGCAATAAAAACCCAGTGATCAGAATATACTGAAGTTTACTCAACTCAGTTTGTAGCTCTGGAGTTCAAGATACTATTTATTGCTTATTCAAACCTTCACTTTTAAAGTTTTTTTTATCTCTAGGTCAGTGGTTCTCAAAGTGTGATCCTAGGACTAGCAGTGTTAATATTACCTGGGAACAGGTGCCTGGGGTCTCTCAGTCGGTTAAGCATCTGCCTTTGGCTCAGGTCGTGATCCCAGGGTCCTGGGATCGAACCCTGCATCAAGCTCCCTGCTGCTCTCTCTCCCTCTGCTGCTCCCCCTGTTTGTGCTTGCTTGCTCCCTCTCTCTGTCAAATAAATAAAAAGAATTTAAAAAAAGATTACCTGGGAACTTGTTAAAAATGCAAGTTCCTGGGCTTTGCACCACAGTCTGTTTTACAACCATCTCCCCAGGGGATTGTATTGTACCCTAAAGTCGGAGAATCACTGTTCTAGGTATAAGGTGAGGAATACAGTTCAGTTGCCTGAAACCCAGGAACCTGTTGTTGCATTGTTAAAGCTCCTTCAGCGGTAACTCAAGCTGACTTGCTGTTTCTCTGGGGCATCTTAGGAACACCTGCAATAACCACATCAAAAGGAGCAGGAGCTCCTCCCATTACCATCAAGTGTATCAGCAGGCATTTCTCTGTTATCTTCTATACACCAGGTACTAGGCAGAATGCTGCCAATAATCCAGGATGTAGAGGACATTGTCATCCCTCTCTAGGAGCCGAGGCCTGAGGGAAGAAAGAAGCAGCCACTCTTGGAAATTAACGAGTGTTTCTTCCTGCAATAGACACTGGACTAGAAAAACATGGTAATATTAAGAAAGTGTGGTCAGCCTTTTTGGTAAATGTTTGCCAGTGTTTGCTAGTTATGGGGAGGAGGTTGTTGTGTATATTTTGCTCTAACTGCAACGTGACTTCTTGTTATAGTAGACTAGGATCAAAGGTGATCAAAGAATTTATTCACATCAGGGCTCTGCCACTGCTTTATTTGACCTTGTGCAAATTAACCTCTTTGAATCTTTTTTTAGCTCAAAATGGGGACAGTAACTCCTGCCTTATCCACATTAGAGTTACTGGGAGAATCTAATGCATGTGAAGATGCTTTGTAAATTTTAATGCAATTCCAGGTAGTAGTTATTATGCTTGTCTAAGTTAAGAACAGTGTTTCTGAGAGGATAGATTGAAGCGTGAAAGGACTGGCAAGTGGAAAGGAAATTTGTTTACTTAAGAAAGTATTTTATAGGAGTGTTTTTCCTAATGCAAGTTGTACGTGGTAAAAATTTTAGAAAATAATGGAAAGTATTAAAAAATTCATCCCTAGTTCTTCCACTTGGGGATATCTGGAATTAGTGTCTTAGCTCATTTTCTACTTATGCATTTTCTTTTTCAAAAATACAAGTGAGCCCAGAGTGTATCTTTTCATCTCTTGTTGTAACCATTTCCCAATGACACTAACACTTCTTTGTAAGTATTTCTGAAATATTTATAAAATATTTTAATATGTAATACCTTAGAAAATAGTGCATTGTTTGAATGTCTGCCACTGTTCACTTATGAGTCATTCACTTCACCATTTCACCGGAAAATGCTCTCTTCTGGGTCAACAATGACCTTTTCTTCGCCAAATCCTGCCATTATTCCTCTTCTTTACCTGCCTGGTCATTTGCCCTAGACTTGATTGCTCTGTCACCCCTGAAACTTGTACTTGGCTTCCAGTGCATCTCCACTTTTCACGGTGATTCTTCTCAGCCATTCCTGGTTCTGTCTCATCTCCCTGACCTCGGGACCCTGGGGCTTTCCAGCCCTTCCTCCCTGGCCCTCCTATCTTTTTTGTCATCCTCACACTCGTGGTGATTTTATCCAGTTTCTTGGCTTTAAATACCATCTCCATGTGGACAGTTCTCAGGTTGACCTCTCTGGGCAGAGCATTCCCTGGATTCCCAGCAATGCACAGCTGTGTGTCTCCAGTGAATAGTTACCCCAAACCTGACATAGCGGAAGCTCAGCTCCTGACATTGCCCCAAACTTGCCCCTTCCCCATTTCCTTCAATGACAGCTCCTCCCTTCCCGTCCTTCAGGCCTATAAAACTTGGAAGTCTCCACAGACTTCTTTTTCTCCCACATCCTGTATCCAGTCTGTCAGCAAACATTCTTGTCTCTGCTGCAAGATAGTTAGTGCCAGAAATTATCACCTTCTGGGCCACACCGTGGTCGTCTCTTGCCTGGATTATAACTTGCCATTTAGACTTCCTTCAGTCTGATCTCAACAGAGCAGTAAGAGATCACTTAAAACCCAAGTCCAAAATGGTGTTATTGTACTGCTCAGAGCTCTGGGAAGCCTCCAGGCCCAACCAAAGCTCTGAGGGTGGCATACAGGACCCAGTGTGTCCAGCGTCCGCTAAGCCCCAATGAGGCTTAAGAACGCCTGTCTCTTACTACCTTCTCCGTTCTTCTCTTGGCTTCAACCTTCCCAGTCCCCTTGCTCTTTGTGGAATATGTTTTGTGAGCCCCTTTCTAAGGGCTGCCTCTTTGCTCTGCTTGGAGCACCTTCCTTCACTCAGGTGTTTACCTGGCTTTCTCCCGCATGTGCTTCTTGGTTTCTGCTCAGTTCTCATCTTCTCAGTAGGGCCTTCTCTGGGCACCTGTTGAAAATAGCACCCTCTTCCTTACTATCCTCATTTCATGCTTTTATTTTTCTCCTTAGAACTTTTCAGCATCCATGATAATATATATTCTACTTATTTGTTGGAGTTTTTTTGCTTTTTTTTTTTTTTTTGTATTTATGACTCCCCCTCAGTAAATTGCAAGCTCTGTAAAGATAGGCTAATATCGGGGTACCTGGGTGACACAGTTGTTAAGCATCTGCCTTAAGCTCAGATCATGATCCGAGGGTCAGCCCCACATGGGGCTCCCTGCTCAGCAGGAAGCCTGCTTCTCCCTCTCTTATTCCCCCCCTGCTTGTGTTCCCTTTCTAGCTGTGTTTCTCTCTGTCAAATAAATAAAATCTTTAAAAAAAGAAATGACAGGCCAATATCTATTCTTTTCTCCCTTCCACCCTCTCTTCCTTTTTCTTTCTCTATTTCAAAATAAACTACTTTTTCCGTGGTACCTCAAACAGCATCCTGACACAGTAAAGGTTTAATAAATGTTTGTTGAATGAATGGGTAAACTTAACTTGGGGCACTGAGGTTTTTAATTATAATTTAAAAATGTTATAATTACATAAACCATGTCTTAATTTCTTATTACTGAAGCTAGATGACTCGCAGTAGAATCTTAGGTCGAAGGATATGAATTATATCCTGGCCAACAGTGAAGATTGCTATTTATTGTTACTAATTTGATTGTGGAAAATGCTGTCTCATTGATGCAATTTATGTTTCCTTAATTGCTGCCGAGGGTAAATATTTTTCATATCATTTAGCTTTTTATATTTCACTTTTTGGGCAATTTTCTGTTTAGGTTTTTCACAATGTTTTCCTTACATATATGAGCTCTTCATTGTGGTAAGGATAACAGTCAATATACATGGAAAATATTTTTCCCTTGATTTTTTTTTTCCTGTCTACGTGTTTTGAGATAATACCCAGAGAAAGCCAATAATTATTTATACCATAAAATTGTATATGGAATTACTTCACTTAGCATATCAAATAAGAAAAATTTAATTTTTGAAAAGACTTATGTTCAGCACATAGTACCTTATTAAATTCCTACAGTAAATGAAGTCTCTCAGGTGTTTGACAAAAATACGGAAGCAACCACAAAGTGACTAAGAGTTCTTAGGCTTGGATTGGCAGTCTTTTGTTGTAAGATTGTTATTGAAATTTCAAGACTGCCATACTTCATTCTCTGTTAGTCATTTTCATTGGCCATTCACGGTTTGTCAGTTGGTCTAGTGTTTAAGGTGTTCATATCGTGTGTTTCTCTCCCGGGGAAACTAACAATACCTCAGTCTATGATTATACCACAGACTGGTTAAGCGCGGTGTGGAAATTGTGTACAGGGTTCAACAGAAGCACAGAGAAGGGGCGCTCAATCAGAGTGAGGAGACCAGGCCTCAGAGAAAGTCCTGCTGGAGCTGAGCTGTGAAAGATTTCCAGAAGTGCATTCTTGATGCACAGAGGCCAGCCACCTTAGTCAAAGCCGAGAGGGCTGTGTGATGGCCCGAGGCACATGGGTAGCAGTGGCAAGAGATGAGGAGGCTGTGAGGAAGGCAGGAAAGCTCTGGGGAGCCCCTGTCACTATGCTGTTGGTAAATGGAGGATGATAAAAGAGGTATCTTAATGGAGGCCAGAGATCAGTTGGGGGACTGCTGCCTCTCCCAAGGGGAGAAAGAAAGCCAGAGCTCAGCAACTGACAGAGTGGAGGGGGAGGGAAGCACTGGATGGTACCTTGCAGTCTCCCGCGGCTGCTAGGCTTTCCACCTTGGGCTACTGGGTGGATGCTCAGCCTTTCCTTGAGATGAAACCTTGAGGAGGATGAGGATGAGGATGAGGATGAGGATGAGGATGAGGATGAGGATGAGGAGGAGGAGGAGGAGGAGGAGGAGGAGGAGGAGGCTGGGTGGTTGGAAGAAAGAGAATGAGTTCATTATTGGCATCCAGAGTTTCAAGTGCCCCAGGGACATCCAAATCGGGCCCTGCTGGGGACAGCTGCACATCTGTAAGTGCAGCAGGTGCCTTGCCAGCCAAGAGCTCAGGAGAGGGCCATTGCTGTTGGTGAGGTCGCCTGTGCTGTGAGCACCTAGCAGGAGAGGGCACAAGGGACACCGGTATTTAAGAAGCAGGCAGAGTGGGGCCCTGGGTGCCTCAGGGGGTTAGGTGTCCAACTGTTGACTTCAGCTCAGATCATGATCTCAGGGGTCACGCTCTGTGCCTGGTGGGGAGTCTGCTTGAGATTCTCTCTCTTCCCCCTCCCCACCCTCTGTCAAATAAATAAATAAATCTTAAAAACAAAAGTCAACAACAAAAGCCAGTAGAGTGAGAAGCAATTGAGAATGAGCCTGAGAAGAACCAGTAGAGCGATTGCACAGAAGCTGGCTGAGGGTAGCTGACTGGAAATCTGGAGAACGAGAGAGCTGTGGTGTTTCTGGATGTTCAGTAAGGCATTTGAAATGTATCTTTGTATGTCAAGAAGCAGCGGTATATGCTGAATGATTATAATTAGCAGATTGTTGGCTGTTTGCACAAGTGTACCCTAAGGTATATTAATTTAAGGACTCGATGCTAATCTGGGGGAAGGTCTTCAGTGTAATGCCCTAGTCCCCCAACATTCACAGGGGATACATTCCAAGATGTCCAGTGGGTGCCTGAAACCCTGGACAGTACTGAACCCTATATATATTATGTTTTTTTTCCTGTACATACACTTCTGTGACAAAGCTTATGTTAAAAATTATGCTCAGTAAGAGATTAACAGCAACAATAATAAAATGTAACAATCGCAACAATATACTGTAGCAAAAGTTGTGTGAATGTGGTCTCTCCAAATACCTTACCTTACTGTGCTCACCCTTCTTGTGATAGTGTGAGAGGACGAAATGCCTGCGTGATCAGGTGAAGTGAGGTGAGCCGCGTAGCAATAGGCTACTGTTGACCTTCTCACTCTACATCAGGAGGGGGAGTGTCTGCTTCTGGATACGGAAGAACCACAGATGGAGGGGCCTCCTGTATTTTTGGTGTTAGTATGTTATCTCTGAGCTGTTGCTGTTTCACTGTTTAATCGATGTTTGGGTTTTGGGAAGGCTTAACCAAATTGTATAAAGTCAGAAAGCGGGGAAAGATGCCTAATGAGTTGGAAAACAGAATTGGGATTTAAGATGATTTGAAAGGCTAGAATAATGGGCAAACGTAATTGTTACATGTAGACTGTTCTTTTTGCTTCTGAAATTTAGATGATCAAGCATAGGATGAGGAAGTCTTGCTTAAAAGTCCTTTTGAAGCCACAGATGTCACATGGCTGCTAAAAGCAATGATGGGCTAATGTGTCTTAAGCTCTATTAATGCTTGGCTCCTAGAAGGTAGATATTTAACTTAGGTTAGTGATTCAACTTAGGTGTAATATTTGAAGAGGGATACTGATATATGGAGATGTTGACTTTACGTGCCAATTAGGAAATGAACTATTTGGAAAGTATGTCCAAATACTTGAGGACTGAGCGAAGGAATTGAGGATGATTAACTCTTGAGGAGACTTAAAGGAATCATGATTGTGAGCTTCAAATGCATTATGTGCAGTCATGTGTAAGAGGCATTGATGTATTGCTCCTTTAGAGGCTGAAACTATGGTTAGTGGGTAGTAGGCAGAAGAACGCAGAATTTAGTTCACCCAAGAAGGTGTTTTATTTATTTTATTTTATTTTTTAAAATTTCTTTTCCAAGAAGGTGTTTTATATGTGTAGAGTCATGAACTGCTTCTTTGTACTTTGAAATTTGCAGGGTTCTTGTTTCAGATAGACTGATGGCCTAGGTCACCCCAAGGAGTTCTGGTTTGCTATGCTGTGCCTGTGTGCATCTGGGATGGATTCAAGGGGCAGTCCAATGACTGCTCAAGGTCACGTATATTCCTATTCTAACAGGCAAGAAGGTAATCTTTATCCGTGGTGCTTTAGCTGTAGGACACATTCATTCTTAATCTGTCATATTTAGCACTTTAAGATGGCAAGAGTATAAACACAAAACAGTGCCTTTGGTGTTTAACATCCTGAAGCTGAGAGTGGGAAAAATTGGCCATTTGAAATTTAAGTTTGACACTGACTTCTATTTGGTAATTCTTGGCCGTATCCATAATGCATATTAGGAAATAACGTGAACCAAAATAACAGTAGGTGCTCACACATATCTGAGCTTGGTATGCTAGGGAAGTGCTTCCCTATCTACAGAGCAGATAAATATTAACACTATTTGCTCAATTTTTTATGATTTCTTTTTTTACTTTTGACCTTTCGAAAATTAAATGCAGTATGTGTGCATTCTAGAAAAATGAGGCAATAAAAATACTCATAATCCCACTGAATAAACAAAGTACTCAACACTGTAGCATTTGTTAATAGGAATAATAAATAAAAAGAACAATAGGTGTAATTTTAGGGCTTTTTGTTTATTCATTCATTCATTCATCCATCCTCCAGACTCTAATGAAATTGGTCCTAATACTTCCAGCATGGTTGAATTACTACCTTGAGCCCCTGCTGTTGCCCCACTACCTATACTCATAACCATCAGGCTACTCTGTCTCTGTCACATATATCAGATGTCGTTGCATATATTTCATTATGAATACATATGTATGTTTATATGTACAGTTTTGTAATCCTTTTTTTGCATTTAATAATTTACTCTGAACTTATCCCCTCACTTTGACTCCTCTAGAATTTTATTTTATTTTTAGAGATTTTATTTATTTGGCAGAGCGAAACACAGCTAGAGAGGGAACACAAGCAGGGGGAGTGAGAGAGGGAGAAGCAGGCTTCCCTCTGAGCAAGAAGCCCAATGTGGGGTTTGATCCCAGGACTCGGGGATCATGACCTGAGCCGAAGGCAGACCCTTAACGACTGAGCCACCCAGGCGCCCCTCCTCTAGAATTTTATACAGTGCCTAATGTAAGGTAAGCCTCTGACTTGATTTCCTGAAAAACCAGTTTTCATAAATAGTATTTTGAACAATCTATAATTCATCCTTTCTCCATTGATTTGTTTTCTATACCATATGTTGGGTATGTATAGCTATATTCTCCTTAATCTATTATTTTCATATAATATGTGACATATGTATACTCAAAAATATTTGATTGTTTTTGGGCTATTTTCTGTACTGTTGATTTTTTTTTTTTTACACCAAGATTGCACACAGGGTTTTATGATATGATTTTATAAGATACTGGGAGTTTTTTTCCCCAAAGATTTCTTAGCTATTCTCACTTCATTTAGTCTTCAGGTTCAACTTTAGAATAATTTTGAGAAGTTTAAGAAAGCTCATTAGATTCTGTTAAATTTCTTAAGTTACTTGGAAAAAATTGTCATCTTTATAGACTTAGCTTTGCATTTGAAGACCTAGATTGCTTTGGTGCTTAGAATATTGTATATTTTCATGAGCACTGACTTTGTATTCCTAAGTACTTTCTGTTACTGTTTTTTTCTGGCAGCCTTCCCCTACCATCTATTGAGTTTTCCCTGATAAGTTTAAAAGCCATTGGTTTTTGGAAATTAATTGTGTGTCTAGTCTCTTATACAGTGGTCTTGTTAATTCTAGTATTTTGTCAGTTAATTATCTTTGATTTTCTTGATAACAAGTTCCGCTTATTGAGTAGTTAAATGTGTAAAGCACTTTACTTATAATCACAGTAATCCATACAGCTATCCCTCCCTCTGCCTTTAGAGCTGAAGAAACTGAAGTTCAAAGGCAATGTGTAACTTGAGAAAGATGTCAAAGGTAGTGAGCCATAAGCCTGGGATCCTGTGTCCCCAGAGACCTCGCTTTCCACTGAACTTCATGTTCTCCCACTCTGCCTACACAAAACTGGTCTACACGTACAGCCCTCTACACCTGCTTCTCTCAGGTTTCATACTGGATCCTAGGAACCGCACCCAGCACCTCTTTATAATGCTTTTCACCTTTAGTCAATCATTTTTAGATTGCTGTTTCTCAAGGCAGTAATCCCTTCCTCATGTGTTTTAGATCTCTATCCTCTGCTCCAAGGTAGATGTTAGTGTTGCACATGTTTGAACAAAAAGAGCTCCCTTTCCGGCTGTGTTTCAGCCCCACACAGGTGTGTATGTGGCTGTGACCATCAGTCCTGTTCTCTTGAGGATGCAGTGTCTGTGCAGAGGCCCTGGTCCAATTTCTCTTGTCTGGCAAACTAATCCCCTGGTACACTGGGTGAGCTCATTCTCTCTCTGCTACATTCTTGTGTGGGGAAGTGTTTTCAGAAGAATTTTTTTAAGAAGGTAAAAAGCAGAGCTGTCTGTGGTTCTGCGACAGTAAGCACAGGTGACAGGCCCCGGACGTCGGGCATGTTCTGTCTCTGTCTTGAGGTGTGCACTTTCGGGAAGAGGGAACGGAGAAGAGCTAAGCGGGAGTGAGGGGGGGGAGGTGGTCTGATGACATCTTGAAGGAGAAGCCTGTCAAACTTCAGGTGTAAAAGGCCAAACTCTGGTGTTGGAAAAAACACTCTATACCAAAGACAACTCAGAATTAAAAATCAATGGGCTATATATAGTTCTATCATTTTACTGAAACTAGTTTAATGTTTTTGTTCTCTATTCTCTCTTTCTTTAAAGACTTACATCACAATTACAGGGTCCAGGAATTGTTCTAAGTGTTTGAGATGCATCAGCCCATTTACAAGCCATCATTTTATTAGCCCACTCCTTATGTGAATGATACTGTTTTAAAGTGTTATTCACATATTTTATGGGAAGGTTACACACTTGCCTCAACATTTTTTAAAAGTTTATTGAAGATTAATTGAAGCACATTGAGCTGCATAAATAGGGAGTATATAATTTGGTCAGTTTTGATATATGTATACACTTTTGAAACATTAACATAATCAAGATAACCATACCTAATACCCCCAGAGGTTTCCTACTTCCCCTTTGTAATCCACCCTTCATCCACCCTGTCCCTAGGTAGTCCCTGATCAGCTTTCTGTCACTGTGGATTCACTTGAATTTTCTAGAATTTCATATAACTAGAATCTAATGGTATGCACTCTCTCTCTCCCCCTCTCTCTTTTTTGGCCTGGCTCTCTTCACTTAGCATAATGATTTTGAGATTGATCACATTGTGGTGTCTTCAATAGTTTGTTCCTTTGTTCCTTTTTATTGCTGAGTAGCATTCCATTGTATGGCTATACCACATATGCCTATCTATTTTTAACATACTATAGTTCTAATCATGATATTTGATATGCTTAAACTCCAGTATGATAATGTAATCTGTGAATTTCAAGAACTCATTAGTGAGCATTTCAAATAGGTTGTTTATAAAGTTCAGCAGCGGCAGCCTAAAATATAAATGTAAGCATGAAAGGACTCTTGGCGTTCTGAGATATTCTGGGAGGTAATTTAGTTTTCTGTTTTACTCAGTATTTAGTGCTATTTCAGATATGTCTTGATTTTTTGAAAAGCTAATCATTCAGTCAGTCAGTTAGATAGGCTTGTTGGAATTACTTCCACTTGTCTGCCTGTCCCCTATAGATCATTGCATTATCAATTAAGGTTTGACAGAGTGCAGGGGACAAAGACAGACCTCCCACCCAGCATTCAGAGGCTAAAATGAGGACCTTTTTAGTTCATGGTGATGAGCATTTGTGTATGCTCTAGAAGCGCATAATGTTGCTGTTCATTTGGAAGGACAATGAAATGTATTCATTAGTTTCATTTATTAGTTGAAATTATATTTCTAAAAAGAAAAATCCATCAAAATAGCTAACTTTAATTGCATTTTTCTTTTTTTGGTGGGACGTGATGGGAATTTGGTTGACTAACATGTTTGCCTTTAGAACAAGGTAAGAATGCTTTTAGACTAGTAGTGCTTCAGCAAACTTTGGGGACCCTTATATTTTTCTCTTCTTTTTCTTTCTCTTTCTCTTTTTCTTTTTCTTTTCTTTTCCTTCCTTTCCTTTTCTTTTTTTCTTTCCCTTTCCCATTCCTTTTATTTTCTCTTCTGTCTTCTCTTTCCTTTTCCTTTTCACTCTTTTTTTTTCTTCTTTTCTTTTCTTTCTTTCTTTTTTTCTTTTCTTTCTTTCCATCCAGAGAAACAAAAGGTACTAAAAGGAACCAGGATTGTGAAACTGGCTGACCTGTCCTATTTGGGTTTATTTCTTCTGTAGCAGTAGCTGATGACTTTGACAGGACAGGGAGAATGATGTGACTCATTCGACGTGTTAGTAGCAAGTTCTGCATTCTCTGCTGGATACAGACACATGCAGACCAGTCCTTAACCCTGAACTTCTTTTCAGCTATGACTTTTTTCCTGACCTTCTTTTCAAAACCAGACTCTTTACATTTATTTCTTTATTTTTCTACTCTTTTTTCAACTCACAGTAATCTGGCTTTTATCCCAATCATTTTCCTAAGCCTCTTGTTATGGTCAGTAATCATCTCCTAATTATTAGTGCTTTCTGTATTTCTCATCTTACTCCATTTCTCGTTAGCATTTAGTCCTGTTTCCAGGCTGCTCACTTCGCTTTCTAAGACACTGAAATCTTGTATCACTCAGTATTAATATCCTTATTTCTTTAGCTAGCTACTCTTTTCTTTTTTGGTAAATGTTGGTTTCCCTAGTTTTTGCGTTTGGTTGCCTTCTCCTTGCATTATATATGTCCTCTCTGAATCTTAGCCATATTTTCCTTTGTTCTTAATTTTGTGAAGATAGAAGTAATACATACTTACTCTACATAATTTAAGTATACAGTTAAGAGTAAATGATTTGAGTATATTATAAACAATTTTGAGCAAACAAAAAAGATGAATATCACCTATGGTCCCACGGTGGAGAACCATTGTTGGAATATTTCATCTGACTTCTTGTCTGACATAGCCTTTGTTCAAATGAATTCTAAATCCAACTGCCAATGCTTAATTCTCCAACAAGTTCCAAAAACACATTTACAGCTCCTTAAAAGACACCTCTAGTAGGATGCCATCCATGAAAAGTACATCCTGAACCAAATTTTTATCTTTCCTCTGTACCTGAAACTAGTTTTTCTTCTTGCTTTCATTTCTGATTAGTTAATAGAGATGTGATGTCACTAGTCTTTTTCCTTCTTGTCTCTAAGATCCACATCACTCAGTCATAAAACAGATCGTTTTAATTTGGTCTATGAAGTCCTTTATCACATGGTCTCAGAAGACCATTTTAGCTCTCTGTACCCTTTACTGCCTTCCATTTCAACCCTCTGTCTTATTCTGCAATCTAACCATCATTCCCTTCTTCATAGATTCTCTTGTACTTCCATCCTTTTGTGCAGAGCTCATGGCCACACGTGAAAAGCCATTTCCTCTCTCTCTGGTTTAGAGAATCTCTAATTATCATTCAAGATCTGGATTAAGTGCCCTTACTTGTGGCTGAGATACCCCTGCTCAGGTGGAACGAATCTGGGACCTAACACTTCCTACATTTACTTTGGTTTGTTCTGCCTGGAGAAGAAGCCCATTCAAAGGGCTCCTTCTGATTGTTTTTAGATCTATGAAGAGCTACCTTTAGTTATTTATTTACTTTAAAGAATAGTTTACTTATTTATTTGACAGACAGAGAGACAGCAAGAAATGGAACACAAGCAGGGGGGGAGTGAGAGGGAGAAGCAGGCTCCTTGATGAGCAGTGAGCCTGATGCAGGGCTCGATCCCAGGATCCTGGGATCATGATCTGAGCTGAAGGCAGATGCTTAACCTCTGAGCCACCCAGGCACCCCAGAGAGCTACTTTAAAGGATGGACTTAAGGTGTGTTTCAGACAACTGACCTGGGACCCCTGAGTAGATGTTATGGTGAGGAAGATTTTTCTTCAGATTACAGAAAAACTGTAACATTTAGTGATATATAGCAGTGGGAAAGACTTTATAAACTAGTTTGCTCTTCATAGTAGAAGTACACGAAGACTAAATGACCATTTCTCCTAGATTTATTCATTTAATCAACATTATTAATCACTTTGCCAGATGCTGTGCTGAAGGTTCCAAGATGAAAAAATAAAATCTTTTCTTTAAGGAGCTTATAGCCTAATGCAGTGGTTCTCAACCTGGCTGCAGATTAGAATCACACACCAGTGATTTATTTCCATTTTAGAGATTCCAGAGGACAGGGTCTGGGAAACATCTTCCAGTGTAGAGCCATGGATGGTTATAATCACTTACAGTTACTTTTCAAAGTATAATTATTTAATACCTACTCTGGGGCAGGCTATCTGATGTTCATTTAGTCTTTCACCAAATACTTTTTCAGCTCCCTCTTTTGTGTTTGTCCCTCGTCTAGGTACCAGGAACATATCAGTGAACAAAAACAGGGTTCCTGCTCTTAGAGAATTTATAGAAGGGTAGAATATGGACATCATACAAACATGTGACGGTTAGTTTAAGAAGAAGAGTAAAAGAGGGGAAGGGATAGAGGGAGTGTCTGTCACTAAGAGGTCAGGAAAGGGCTTTTTTTTTTTTTTAAAGATTTTATTTATTTGACAGAGAGAAACACAGGCAGAGAGGGAACACGAGCAGGGGGAGTGAGAGAGGGAGAAGCAGGCTTCCCGCCGAGCAGGGAGCCCGATGTGGGGCTCGATCCCGGGTCTCCGGGATCATGACCTGAGCCGAAGGCAGTCGCTTAACCAACTGAGCCACCCAGGTGCCCAGGAAAGGGCTTTTGATGCTATGGCCTTTGAGCAGCACCTGAATGGAGAGGGGGATCAAGCTATGCAGACATCTGGGGACAAGGTTTCCAGGGCTAGGGAATAGCAAGTGTAAAGACCTTGAGAGAAGCATATGCTTGACAAGAAGACTGACCCACTGTGAGTGGGTGACATGAGTGAGGGGGACATGACCGGAGATGTGAACACCCAAGTCACCGTAGAAGGGGTGTGGCGGATCATGTGATTCCTTTTAGGGTATACTAAAGACTTTGACTTTTATTCTGGGTGAGGGGAGAGTCCTGGGGTGTTTTGAGTACAGACATAACATGATTTATATGTAAAAAGTTAAAACTAGCTACTGTATGGAAATAGATGATGGGACATGGGCGAAAACAGATTAATTAGGCTATTCCAATAATCTAGGTGAAGTATTATGGCAGCTTAGATGAAGGTTTTAATGGTAGAATGGTAAGAATGTGTGTGTGTGTGTATATATATATATTTTTTTTTCTTATTTTTAGAGATTTTGTTTGTTTATTTGACAGAGAGAGACACAGCAAGAGAGGGAACACAAGCGGGGAGAGTGGGAGAGGGAGAAACAGACTTCCCACTGAGGAGGGAACCCAATGCAGGGCTCAATCCCGGGATCCTGGGATCGTGACCTGAGCCAAAGGCAACTGCTTAATGGCGAGCCACCCAGATGCCCCTATTTTTGTATATTTTAAAGGGATGATAGGTTTTACTGAGATCTTCCAGGGAGTGATTTTATTTTTTATTATTTATTTTTTAATTTTTTTTTTTAGAGAGAGTGGTGGTGGGGGGGAGAGGCAGATGGAGAGGGAGAGAGACTCTTTAGCAGGCTCCTTGTCGAGTGCAGAGCCAGACTTGGTGCTTGATGCCACAACCCTGAGATCATGACCTGAAACAAAATCAAGAGTCTGACAGTCAATGGACTGAGCCACCCAGGCACTCCCAGGAGTGACTTTAGTTAGAGAAAGAAGGGGACAAAGTACTGGGGCATGTTGAGAGAGGTAGGAGAATCGGTGGAGGAGAATGGGGGACCTGAGGCCAGATGAAGAAAGTGTTGGGGGAGAAGCATTGAATCAAATGCTGTCGTTAGACTGAGCAAGAGGAAGACTGAGAATGGAGGTTGGGATTTTGTGAGGTGGAGGTCCACTGATTTTGACAAAAGCAATTCTGATTGAGGGGTGGAGACAAGAACACGATGGGAGTGGGTTTAGGAGAAAATGAGAAAAAATGAGCCAGACTCTGTGAGAATAGGCAGTTCTTGAAAGGAGCATTGCTAGTGGTTGGGGAGTGGGGAGAAAAATGCCTGCAGCTCAAGAGGGAGTGTACATTACTTGGAGAGAGTAATGCCAAACTGTACTTCAAAGCTTCTTCGAAATGAAAGATTTTGTCCTATAATTAGTGGCTCTGGTTTTATTTGTTTTTTTTTTTTAATACCTTGTTTAAGATTTCTTGAGATGAGGCATATCTATAGTTTTCTATTTAATTTGAGACTTAAAAATCTAGCTCAGCCATTTTATACATTAAAATGTTCCTCCTCTCTGGTTTGGGGATATCTTTTTGTATTAGTTATCTAGGGCTCCCATAACAAAGTACCACACACTGGGTAGCCTAAAGAACATGTATTTATGGTCTCACAGTTGGGGAGGCTGGATGTCTAAAATCAAGGTCCCAGGACCATTGTTTCCTTCTATTCCAGGCCCCTCTCCTTGCTTGTAGGTGGTCATCATCTCCCTCTGTCCATCTTCCCTGTAGGCCTGTTTTTGTGTATGAGTTTGCTTCTTTTTTTAGGATACCAGTCAAACTGGAATTGGACCCACTCTAATGGCCTCATTTTAACTTGATTACTTCGGTAGAGCTTATGTCCCTAAATCAGGTCACATTCTGAGGTACTGTGGATTTGGACTCGATCATATGGATTTGGGGAGGGGATGTGGCACCTTTACTTTCTCATAGGTTCATTTCTGAAGTTCTATTCTGATAACATTTAAAATTTTTCTGCTGGTTGATATTTAGGTACAGTTAACCTAGTCATTTTGGGGACATTGCTTTAGAGAATTGGGGCCAGGAGGTAGATTTTCTGATGCAAAATGAGCATTTGCTGAATCCGAACTTTAGTCAACTGCCTTTTTGAAAAGAAATATAGAATGAGTTAGAGAGGTGATTTCTTAACACTTTCTATGGGTATGAGGCTAGACTTTTCTTAGACTTCTCCGTCACTGTCATGTTTGAAATAGAGCAGGTCAGCTAGTGGATACAGGCTCTCTCTACCATGGGAGGAAGAAGAGGTAAATCAGAGTGCCTTCTCTAGAAAAATGTTTCCATTAAATACATGGATCACCTCCCTGGTATTACAAAGATGAAAGCACAGCCTGGTTCTAAATAAAGCCCAGCATGTGACCCTATCTTATGTTATTCTTGTTATAGGCAGAAATTACGTTTTTATTATAAAAAGTTTAGTTGTTGCATTGTAGGAATTGGCTTGTATTGGGGCACCTGGGTGGCTCAGTTGGTTGAGCGACTGCCTTCGGCTCAGGTCATGATCCCAGAGACCTGGGATCAAGCCCTGCATCGGGCTCCCTGCTCGACGGGAAACCTGCTTCTCCTTCTCTCACTCCCCCTGCTTGTGTTCCCTCTCTAGCTGTGTTTCTGTCAAATAAATAAATAAAATCTTAAAAAAAAAAAAAGAAAAGAAAAGAAATTGGCTCGTATTTGTTTAGCTGGGTGCATGATGCCAGGAAATGTTTCCGGCATAATTTTGCCTATCCTGTTCTCTCTAAAGAGTTGCTTTTCCAGCATCAGGTTTAGTTAGAATATAGGTCATTAAGATGTATCCTCATAAAACAGTTTGTGACTGTAATGGATTTTACTTGGAAACCATTAAACTACAGAATGTAACTAATGAATGTGGTTGTAGCACAGGGGCCCCGATAGCACTCATTTCTTCATTAGCACAACAAGGAAGACGTGTAAAGTTAATTGTGGAATAGCAGATAGTTTTCATGGGCTTATTACTCCCTTATAGGATAAGGCAGAATACAGTGCTTTAAAAAGAAGAAAACATCTGTGGTGAAAATTGGTGCTGAATAGAATACTTACTTGGATATTTTTTAAATCACTTTTTGGTTTAGAAACCTGCCATTTTGCTGTGCCCTGAAATAACCCCTGAGTAAATCTCTTGGAGACAGCCTTGATTTTTTTTTTTTTTTTTGGCTTTGTAGTCTTGGTTTAAATAATGAAATAACTTTTTCATATTGTTTAAACATGGGGAAAAAAAATCCCTCTATTTGAATAAGAAAGTGAATTCTTTTCTAGTGCAAAATAGCAAATACGTTCTCAGTAGGGTTTCCACAGATTAAGCCTGGCAGTAGTTCAGATAATAAGTATGTTAGAGCAGACAGTTTGTTAAGATGGATTCTTGTCCTGGGTCCATAGTCTACCTAATTGATGACCGTGGCTCAATGAAGTCTGATTCGATATTCTCGTGTATTCGTGAAATCACAACCCTTCTTCTAGTTTCCTCCCTTACTTTCTCGTGTTCAGTGACTCTGCAAAGGCATCTTTTTCTTAGTATTTTCTCAGTGACTGTACTGATGGAATACAAAGAGCATATGGAAGCAGATATATGCGTAGGTCTTGATTTTATGTTTTGGTAGACTGGTTTATTTAAGCAGATACAACAGGCGAATATGTTTGTTGAAGGTTTGCCTTTGTACCAGCTGCTGCTTTTTCCTCTTTCCTAGGCTGGCCTGCCAGAAATGCACACCTTTATTCTTACACTGTTTGACAGAAGTTTCCAATTGACAGTTTTTCAGGGGGGTTAATTAGCTCCTTCAGAAATGCAATATATGTTTCATGTGTATATTTTAAGAATGTTGAGGAATTTTGTAGAATTTTGCTCAAATTTGATTTTGTTTGAAATGGAATATCTTTTAATTTGCTAAAATTATTTAATGATAGAGGCTCAATGTTTCTTAAATACCGTTTACAGAACTGGCCCTAATTTACAACAGCTTAAAAAACAGTATATTTTAAATATTCAAAAGAAAAGTTTTATTTTTGTTGCATTTTTGGGTGGGAAATGAATTGCTATAGAGGTAATGTTCACCTGGTTGTGTATGTACCACGCTGGGGTGGGGTGGGCAATGACCAGGGAGTCAAAGGACACAGGTAATGGAATTTTTCTTACCGGTAGTTGACTATTGTGACCTTGGGGAACTTGATTTCTCTTGGACTCGATCTTATTTGGAGGAGAAACAGCTTGGTTTAGATACTGTATAATGCCTTTCTCTTTTTTTGTTCCTTTATTTCTTGTAGTTTTATATTTTTAGAGAAATAGGGGTTATATCTTTGCTTCCTATTGGATACTTACTGATGCTTTTGACTGAATGTGGAATGTTTTGGTGTCCAGGATGGTCATACTGGGCAGAGTGATATAGCTTCACAGTTTCTAGAAACTAAGCATTGTCTACAAATGGTCAACAAGAAGGTTTGGTGAATCTGGCCCATGCTACTTCTGTTTTGTTTTTTTTTTAATGTTTTTAAAGATTTTTATTTATTTGACAGAGAGAGAGCCCAAGTAGGCAGAGTGGCAGGCAGAGGGAGAGGGAGAAGCAGGCTCCCCACTGAGCGGAGAGCCCGATGTGATGCTGGGTTTGATCCTAGGACCCTAGAATCATGACCTGGGCCGAAAGCAGACGCTTCACCGGCTAAGCCCCCCAAGGACCCTGCTACTTCCGTTGGACATGGATGCATGTTTGCATCTTTTACCAGCTGATAACTAGTTCTTTAACTTCATCTAGTCATCCAAATCAATTGAGTTTAGAAATTTAGCTTGAGATACTTAACATTTCTCAAGGCAAGATTTTGGGGAGTTAGAAGGTCTTAGCCTTCTATAATTCCGCGTTGGGTTATGGGATGATCTAGCATAGATAGGACTCAATCTTAGCAATAACTTATGTCTATGAGAGCCTAGGATTTTTTCCTGTAGGTAAAGATTTAAAAGTTATTAACCTGAAGCAGACATGAATGAAATTTGCTTTTCTTTTGAATCCTCCTTTGCCACTGGCCTATGGCCTTAGTTTAACTTCTGAGCCCTTGTTTTCTCATTTGAAACTGATCATGTCCTACAGGGATATTTATAAGAAGAGTTATTCCTGAGCAGAGATCCATTCATAGACAGAAAGGCTCAACATTGTAAAGATATCTGTGTTCCACAAATCTATACATTAAAAAGTGTCTCCCTAAATATAAATAAAGTTTTACTTCTTTGAGACGGTGTATCTGTTGGAGGGGTGGAGTAGGGAATAAAATAATCCTTGGTCTTATTAGACTGTGTTCTGAGACAGGCTGGGAAAATTCTGAAAAAGAAGTGTAATAAGAGGAGGTATTCTTATCATCTACAAGTGGGAGTATCAAGTAGTAAAGACTCTGTAGGAATAGTTGGGTAACATTGGTCAAGAGCTTTGGAACACATTCTCACCAAGTATTTTACATCCTAGTAACTTGGTTAACAGTGATGTACTTATAAGGTGATTCATCTTAGTGTTATTCATAAACAACCCCAAATTTTATTTTTATTTATTTTATTAGAGAGGAAGAAGGAGGGGGAGAGGGTAGAGAGAGAATCTTAAGCAGGCTCCAGAGCCAGCACAGAGCCCAGTGTAGGGCTCAGTCTCATGACCCTGAGATCATGACGTGACCTGAAATCAAGAGTCAGATGCTCAACTGACTGAGTCACCCAGGTGCCTTGCAACCACAATTTTTAATAGATGACTCTTAAATCATTTCCTGGGTTAAATGGAATACCATGGCACTGTTAAATATGATGACATCGCAGTGTATTTATTTATATGGAAGAGGTTTATAATATGTTAAGCAGATAATACAGTGTGTTATAAAAGCTTTGGTATATAGGTATTTGGTATATATGTATTTGGTATATATTGGTATATGTGTGTATTTATTTGGAAAAATGTATAACAGATTAACAGTGGTTATACCTGGGTGGCAAGAGTATGGATGGTCTCCCTCCTACTTCATACACTTAATCTCTGTTTCTAATTTTCTACCAAGAGCATGCATTCTTTGAGAGAAGTAGAATATAAACAAGTGAAGCGCTTGAGAGCATAGGACTCCAAAGCCATCCTGGCTGGGTTTAAATCCCAGTGCTGTCACTTCCTGGCTGTGTTCTTGAGGAAGTCTCTTTATCTCTTTGTGTCTCTCTTTTTTCCTCTGTAAATCAGAGATGATGATAATAGATAACAATAATACCTACCTCATAGGTTTGTTGTAAAGACTCAATTATACTTAATGTATGTGAAGTTTGAGAACAATTTATAGTTAAGTACCATATTAATGTTACATATCATTTGTTAGTAAGAATAGTGAGCAAGTGAATGAGAGGCAGATGGCCACACTAGGATACCTCGAGCTCACTGGTAGATGTAACGGTCTCTTATGGTATCAAGCATATCAAACTGAAACAATTTGGTAAACTTCAAAGAGGAACGTGATGATTAGATGTTCATGTTTCCCCCTTATTTTTTTAACTTTTACAAATAGAGTATAATTCATATAACATAAAATTAACTTTTATTTTTAATTGAAAATTTTAAAGTGAAGAGTTCAGTGGCAATTAGCCTTTTCACAGTACTGGGTAATCCCCATCATTGTCTAGTTCTGAAACATATTCTGTCATTTGAAAATGAAATCATATGCCCATGGGGCAATTTCTTTCCATTCCCCACTCCCTCCTGTGCCTGGCAAACGCCAGTTTGCATTCCTTGTCTACACACTTACTTATTCTGGATATTTCATATAGATGGAATCATATAATATGTGATTTTTTGTGCTGGCCTTCTTTGATTCAGCAAAATGTTGTTGTGGAGGTTTGTCCACAACATAACATGGAACAGTAGCTCATTCCTCTTCTTGGCTGATTAGTATTTAAGTTTGTGTGTCTGTGTGTATGTGTGTATATTATGATTTGTTTATCCTTTGATGGACACTAGGGTTATTTCTTCATTTTTCCTTTTGTGAATAGTTCTTCTATGAATAGATATTTATTTTTATTAAATAATAGTTTCTTTTGGTGGTAGTGGTGGTATATTTATTAAAAAAATGTAAAAAATGCAGAAAAAATTAAAAGTAGAACTACCCTATAATCTAGGAATCCCAATACTGGGTATTTATCCCCAAAATATGAAGACACTAATTCAAAGGGTGACATGAATCCCTATGTTTATTGCAACATTATTTATAATTGCCAAACTATGGAAACAGCCCAAGGGTCCACTGATGGATGAATGGATAAAGAAGAAGTGGTATGTGTATATATATGTAGTGTGTGTGTATGTGTGTGTATATACATGGGAATGTGCCTGTGAATGTGCATGTGTGTATGTGTATATATATGGCAACACTACTGAACCACAAATAGGAATGAAATATTGCCATTTGCAACAACATGAATGGAGCTAGAGAGCATAATGCTATGCCAAATAAGTCAGTCATCAAAAGACAAATACCATATGATTTCACTCATATATGGAATTTAAGAAACAAAGCAAATGAGCAAAGGAGGAAAAAAGAGAGCCAAACCAAGAAATGAACTCTTAACTATAGAGAACAAATGGATGGTTTCTAGAGGGGAGGTGAGTGGAGGGAGATGGGGGAAATAGTAATGGGGACTAAAGAGTTCACTTAACATGTTGAAAAAAATAAAAAATTGTACAATGCCAACAATCCCAGTTTACATTTTGGTATAGGTTCTTTAAGTATTTTTATGCATCTATACGCGTATAAAAACACAGCTGTGTGGGACACCTGGGTGGCTCAGTCGTTAAGCGTCTGACTTCCACTCAGATCATGATCCCAGGGTCCTGTGGTGGAGTCATCAGGCTCTCTGCTCGGCAGGAAGCCTGCTGCTTCTCCCTCCCCCACTCCCCCTGCTTGTGTTCCCTCTCTCACTGTCTCTCTCTCTGTCAAATAAATAAAATCTTAAAACCACAAAACAAAACAAGAACCACAGCTGTGTACAAAAATAAACCTTTTTAAAAGAAAATTTTAAAAAGATATTATACATTGTGGGGTTTTTTTCCTCATTAAACTTTGTTTTAATGGGTCTTAAATTCTATGGTAGATTTTTGGTCAAGTTGTCTCCATTAGAAAGCACTCTTTTTAAAAACTAGTAACTTAAACTGTCATTCATGCACAAAACAAATGGTCCACAAAATGTTCTCCTTTTCTGCTGAAGGTTTTACCATGCATTACTAAAATTAATTAGTCTTTTACTGTTAAACTTCAGTGGCCAATTGAGATAAGGAGTTCTGAGGCCATTCTTCCACCAAGGATTAAGACTGGGGTGGCAGCTTTTAGGCGTGATATTCCTTTCGCTTTCCGAGCTTCTGGGCAGACTTGATGACCTCGTCAGCTCCAGCTGCCTAACTGTCCACTGCCTTGACGACACCCACGGCCACTCCCTGTCACATGTCATAAACAGCAAAATGGCCCAGAGGAGGATAGGCAGGGAAGCTGTCAAGAGACAGGAGCTTGTCAGGAACCGTATCGACAGTGGAGCTCACCAGATCTCAAAGATTTGGAGCCATCTTCCAGCTTCCCCCCAGCATTAGGATCAGTCTTCAGCAAACTTGCAAGCAGCGTGAGCTGGGTAACCATCAAGCACAGGTGCATATCCAGCACTGACGTGGCCTAGACCATTCAGGAGAACTACCTGAGCCGTGAATCTACCTGTTCCATTGTTGAGTCATTTAAAAAAAATATTTTATTTATTTATTTGACAGAGAAGAAATCACAGGTAGGCAGAGAGGCAGGCAGAGAGAGAAGGGGAAGCAGGCTCCCTGCCGAGCAGAGACCTCAATGTGGGGCTTGATCCCAGGACCCTGAGATCATGACCTGAGCTGAAGGCAGAGGCTTAACCCACTGAGACACCCAGGCACCCCTTTTGGGTCATTTTTTGCTGTCACCAGCCACACTACCACAACAAACATATTTGACAGATACATTCTTGACATTGAAGCCCACTGTGTCCTCAGGAAGAGCTCCACTCAGTTGTAATGTTGACTGGAGAAAAGATGGCCATCATCCAGGGTCTGAAAACCCCACTCTCCACGTGGCCCTTGTGCCAATACCACCAGTTGTATGCATGTCTTGGAGAGATAGACCTAAGATCTTGTCAGTTGGTTGAATTGGTGTCAGGATGAAATCTAGAGCTTCCAGGAACATGGTTGCACTAGCATTGCCATCTTTGCCCGAGACTTTTCATTCCTTGAACCAAGGCGTGTTAGCAGTTGGCTCCTGCATGCTGTCACCATTCCAAGCAGAAACAGGCACGAACGCTACTGCGTGGCCATGGCAGTTGTAGCCAATTCTCGTATGTAGGTGCAGACTTACTTAATGATTTTTTTGTGTGCATCTCTTCCAGCTCTAGGATGGCCCAGTGGAATCTGTTTTCTTAGCACCAACAGTAGTTCATTCATACCCAGTGTTAGATCAGCATGCATGCTCACAGGTCTGCCCATTCTTGGAGACAGCTGCTTCAAATTCATTGACACCAGCAGCAACAATCAGGCCAGCAGAGCCTGCCCGAGCTGTGCCTGCCACCATGTTTTTGTCAAGTCTCTATGTCCTCTGGTGTCAGTGGTGGTCCCATCACACTTGCTGGTCTTGAGTTTCGGCGGGGTGATATCAGTGGTGGTAAGATGCTCACATTCAGTTCTCAGTTTATCCAAGATCCAGGCATGCTTGACGGAGCCCTTTCCCACCTCAATAGCTGCCTCCTCCAACTTTTCCACAGTTCTCTTCTTCCCACCACATTTGTATATCAGATGGCCGGTAGTAGTAGACTTCCTGAGTCTACATGTCCCCTGAAGACAATATTGATATGAGTGTTTTCCTTTCCCTGTCTGGCTTAAATTTAATGATGGCTTTCCTGACACTTGTGTTTGGGTGGCAAACCTGCTGTGAAGAAGCTACATTCTGTTTCATGTCAGTACTTGCCATCTAACATTTTTTAGTAGTTTCTGATGTTGGGGCACCTGGGTAGCTCAGTTGTGTGTCTGCCTTCCACTCAGGTCATAATCCCAGGGTCCTGGGTTCAGGCCCCACATCGGGCTCCCTGCTTGGCCAGAAGCCTGCTTCTCCCTCCCCCACTCCCCCTGCTTGTGTTCCCTCTCTTGCTGTCTCTCTCTGTCAAATAAATAAATTAAATCTTAAAAAAAATATTTTCTAATGTCTGTAAGTGTCCTGGCTCATCATGATTTTCAATAAACAGTATTTATTTTACTAATCTCTTGATAACAATTTAGCTTTTGGCTTCTATTTAAAGCTACAATGAATAACTTTTTAGATAAAATATTGCTTAATTGTCTAAGGATAAAGTCCTAGGAATAGAAGTGTTTTGTCAAAGAGTATATGCTTTTCTTTTAGATTTTATTTATTCACTTGACAGAGAAACAGCACAAGTAGGTAGAGTGGCGGGCAGAGGGAGAGGGAGAAGCAGGCTCTCTGCTGAGCAGGGGGCCCGATGTGGGGGCTCTATTCCAGGACCCTAGGGTCATGAACTGAGCTAAAGGCAGACGCCCAACCTACTGAGCCACCCAGGCACCCTAAAGAGTATATGCTTTTAAGGCTTTTGACACACACACGGCCAAATTTCTCTCCAGAAATGTTGTGCTGGTTTACATTCCTCTCAGCAGTATGTGAGTGTCTGTTTCTTCTTTTATTTGCTCATATTCTTTTATTCACAGTCATTGTCATTTTCACAAAAATGTATCTATGTTGTATTTTTGTTTCTATTCATATAAAATGTTTCACCATATGTTTGTTTTCCTTTTGTAAAAGCCTACTTCATGACCCTAGTGAATTCTGTCTTTTTCTTAATAACTAGAATTTAAAAATATATATATAATGAAGATATAAATCTTGACAATCTGTTACAAATATGTTTCTTAGTTATTGGTGTTTTCATTTTGTTTATGTTATTTGGTCATAGGGGACTTACAAGTTTTATGTAATTGTAATTTATGTAGTGAAAATAATTTATGTAGTGAAATTATCATTCTGGTTTTTTTGGTTTCTGCCTTTGCACATATGTTTTTCTGTGTTTTCCTTAGGTGATTGGTATTTGTGCTTGATAACAAGCAAAAATCTTACATCGTCCTGTGTGAATGTGGTTTAAAACTTACATATTACTCCCAAATTCTGCTCAGTATTTACTTGCCAAATTAAGAATTTTCTCCAGTGACTTAGACAAAACTGCAATTACCTGAGAACTTCCTGAACCGTCAGCATGGGGTCTTTTGTGTTAAACTTTAGAGAGAGAGACAGATCATAGAAAACAAGGGCATATTAGAATTTATTCAAGGAACATGTTTCCATGGCATGTGCTTGAGTCAGAACACATTCCCCTTTATCTTCTCTCCATATTTTTTCTGTGTCCAGAGTCTTATAACTTGCATTGACTCTTGAGGCAGTGAGATCCTCATTCATCAAAAAGATTGAATTTTGGTCATCATGCCCAATTTACGTGTGCAGGAAATTAGACTGGTTCTTTTGGGTGGAAATTGTGTTTGCCCTTTGAAAATAATTTAACTGGAATACCGTATTTCTTAGGCATTCCACTTCATTTGTCTTTTTACATCTTAGGGAACCATATGAATCAATGCTAATCGAGGTAAGAAGCTAACATTTTTTTTCTTGCATTAAAAATTGGAAGTGACTTTTCCGGGAGTATAAAATGCAACATCTGTTTGCTTTAGGCTGAGGATGTTAATGACAAGTCATTTAGTCTTTACTTTGTTTTTGTATTTTATTTCTAAATGATCTGCGTTTTTTTTTTTTCTATTTTTACAAAAAGAAACATGTTTATTATGAGGGGAATCAGAGAATAGAAGCAAGCCAAACATGCCAACATGACAACTGTTGGTACCTTTGTACAGATCCATTCAGATCCCTTTCAAAAAATATACAGTCATTCACACATTTTCTAAAAATGCGGACATGTTATAATCATATCATGAACATATTGCCATGTCAGAGTAGATGTACACAATTTAAAATAAATACACTGAATGCCGCTTTGTGGATGTGTCAAAATATAATGTGGCAATTCCCCATTGTCTATCATTTAGAATGTTTTCTACTTCTTGCTATTACAGGTGTGTAATAAACATTACTGTAGTTATATCTTTGCTATTTCTAGATATTTACCTTTACATATTTCCTTAGGACAAATTCCCTGAAATGGAATGTCTCCAACTTCCTCATTTCTGAATTTTACAAGTTTGTTTTTTTTTGAATTGAAATTGTCAGGGATGTGAAAAATATAGCTTGGGTACATTTTCAAATTTATTATATGAAATCAAATAAAAATTCCTTTAAGTGTAAAGGCATTATTTATCTTTCTATTTCTCTCTGGCAGTTCACCCTCTCCTTTGATTTATTTTCCTGATTGTTGAAAGCAAATGTAAAAGGGTCAGTGTGATAGAAATTCTAGATTTGCTTCCTATCTTTATTCTTTTTGAAACATCGTGTGTGTGTGTGTGTGTGTGTGTGTGTGTGTGTGCGCGCACTGTAGGGGGTAAAGGTTAATTTTGAGGACAGATTTTTGGAATAGAGGTGTCTAGTCTTCTCACCATGCCCGTTCTACCTATTTTGACATTTAGAAAAGTTCTTACAGTTGGCCTTACTGTTTGCTGATGATAACTCACCTTGTTTTCAACTTCTGCCTTCTCCTTTTCCACGGATGTGCAGTTGCTGAGCAAGCTGACAGAGATGGAGAGAAGATAGGTCCAGGGTCTCAGCATAACCATCTGCTGTGGCAGATACTGTAATAGGGCCACTTCTTACATAATCAGGTAAAGCAATTGGGACATTAACTGTAAGGTATTTGGGCAGCGCTCTGTTTTCTATTTTGAGTCTCTTCCTCACAAGCCTTTGTAACCTAGAACTTCATAATTTTATCAATGGTGAATGATCTCATTCTGAAAATGAAGCTAAAGACAGGGGCTAAAATATTCCAGGACACAAAAATACCAAGATGCAGAACTATTTCTTTGTCAACAAAGTCTTTGAAAAATGGTGACTGTCTCTCTATTTCGTGGAGGTTAAGAAAGAGTTGTCTACTTGTTTGCTTTCAGGTGTTTAGATTGATTTGTCTCAGGTTTCAGTTTCCGCTGTGAATCACTGAGCACAGAAGAGGGCACACTGCTAATTTAGGAAAGACCTGAGTGTGTGAGGGTAATCACACCTTCAGAGAGAGATTTGTTGCCTAGAGAAGAAATGGTGCTGTTATTTCCACTGCTTTGCTAAGAGACTGGCTGATGCAGACCTGTTGACTGACAAATAACCCACTTTAGGAAAACCTGTTGTATAAAGAGTTCAAGCTGAAATCTGAAATGTAGGATATTATCGGTAGAAAAAGATTTTTCATTTTAGAAGGATTTGAAACAGGCCTTTGAAAACTGCTTTGATAATTTTTGTTAGTGAGGGATTAAACTATTGAAAAAACTGCAGGCAGAGCATAGCAAAGACCTGACCTTAACACTGGTGTCAGAAAACTTGAAGGCAGATAACTTGTGTCCACTGCCCAGACAGGATATATAGATATAATACTGCAGTTCACACCCAATTTATCAGTTTTATGTGTGGTTCTAGATTTTGATAGAGAATGCTGATAAAGATTGTTTTGATAAAAGATTAAGGCCTAAAAGGTATTTTTTTCATATATCATAAAAATATTTACAAAAACATAAAGACAGACTTTGTAATGTACTACATGATTATTTCTGGGAAACAGAAATCTGTCATTCTATTAACATGCATGAATACTCTTATTTGTATGGGGTTGATTTACAGTCATAGTGGTTAACTTTTCTTCCTACAATGAACCACTTCTTTTTTTTTAAACAGCTTTACATAAATATGACTTATATACAAAAAGCTGTACATATTTAATATAGGCAATTTGATGAGTTTGGACGTATGCATACGTTTGTTGAATCACCACCATAATCAAAGTAGTGAACATAACCATCATCTCCAAAAGTTTCCTTGCATAGAAATTACTTGCTGAAGTGAATCAAAGAATGTTCAGTTTATATGTAGTTTTCTCATGTAAATATAATTCTGTTTTATAGGAACCAATCGCTGTCTAATAACATTGGGTGAAAGGAAAAGTTTGCTAATTTCTTATTAATTGGGTGCTTTGTATAAATCGGTATTTGAATTTTAAAATCTATACCATGTTTGCTTCACTTCAGCAATTTTTTTTGGTTATTTTACCTTCATATTACTTATGAATCGCATTATTGTGACTGTTTTTGAATAGATTAGATAATGTGTGGCATTGGAGTGCTTGATATTCTGGAAATAAAGCTGTGTTCAGCTATTACTTTTGACTTCTTCTTACTGCCACGTTTTAACTAAATTCAGTATTATTAGATAATTATCTGCAAATGTCATTTATTTAAGCATTGACCCTTTAACCGTATACATTTAAATCTTGTTTCTGGTGATAATTTTGGTCTGTAAAGTTGCCACAAAGACTGAATTAAATACTGAATCTTTGCTTCCAGTGGAAATACAAAACTCTGGTTACATTTTCATCAGCCGGTCAGAACATAACCTTGTGTTATGTATGTTTCCATTTAAAGGCATCTTGTTTAATATGCATTGTTAACTCAATAATATAGAAGTCATGACCAAGGACATTATAACTCACACTTCAAGGAAACTTATTGAATATATGTGTTTTCCCCATAAGGTACATCACACATCACAACCTTCAGCCCTATGTTTGGGGCCATTTTAAAAGGTGAAATCGGGTGCCTGGGTGGCTCAGTGGGTTAAAGCCTCTGCCTTCAGCTCAGGTCATGATCTCAGGGTCCTGGGATCGAGGCCTGCATCGGGCTCTCTGCTCAGCAGGGAGCCTGCTTCCTCCTCTCTCTCTGCCTGCCTCTTTGCCTACTTGTTACTCTCTCTCTGTGTCAAATAAATAAATAATAAAAAAAATCTTAAAAAAAAAAGGTGAAATCACCCGTATATAGCAAAGAAATGCTTGGCACACAATGTCCTGCCCAAAGGAGACTTATTTAGGATATGAGAGATGAAACAGGGCAGAGTGTCATCTTCTTTGACTTTAGCTGGGAATGCATATTGGATGACTCAAGTTTTTTGCCATTCTGGGCATGCCTATGAATGATGATGGCAAGAGCACCATGAGTATTGACCTTGGGGTTACAAATAAATTTTAGCAAGTAGAAGAATTTGCAAACACAGCCTGTGCAAGAAATGGAAATCAACTGTAGCTGTTTTTGGAAATACTTTGAAATATTTCTATAATGAAATAGAATTGAACATAATTTAAGCTTATCTTGATGCTGTAGGCGCATCATTATGAAGATGCTTATGAAGATGAGTCAGCAGGAACTGAGGGTCTGTCATTGCTGCCTCCAGGGTGTCCGACTCCACACCAGTGTCCCCAGTGGGTCACCACTGTTTTACCCCCTGCCCCTCCATCACTCCATCGCAGCTGGTTCTTCTCACTGTGGCAGCTTTAGGTACCTAACACCTCTGTTCCCTTTCTTGCTGCTCCTAATGTGCTGTCTCCTATAACCTGGGAAAAACCTGGAGAGTCTAGGAGAAAGCAGAAAACCACACTTACTGAATGATTAAGAATAGTTTTTAGATGTGAGTTAAACTCCATTAATTTTAGAATGAGATTGAGAGAAGAACCATAGTGCATTTGTGACAGTGATTTCCCTGCTGACTCCAAGGCTCCTGTTTCGTTAACATTTTGTTTTCTACAATATACAAGATAATTCAGAATGGTAGTATTAGGTCAGTGTGGACCAACACTCAAGCTTGGGTTAATTTAATATCTTGCGCTTTTTTTTTTGAGATCATCCATATAAACTGTGATAGAAAGCATACCTCTCTTGGTCATTCTTGCATAGATTCCTGTATACAGGTACCATATTTTCATTTTATAAGATTGGATGTTGGTGTCTGGAAACAAGCTAAATATCTTAAATTAATAGCAGAACTGATGAGGAAGTCTGCCAAATACTTCTTTGTCGTATGTGTGATGACATTGTTACCACATTTACAGAATTTTGTGTTTTACTTCTTTCTCTTTCAGGCCAGCTACATTTTTCCACAGTCAATTTTCTAGAGGTTTCTTAATCATTAAGTTTCGTGGGTTTCAGTCTAGTGACTTACTCCTTGGTCTAGTTAGCAAAGGCAGGCTGTGTGAGACTTGTTCCCCTCTATGAAGAGTTGCAGATTTAGAGCTACCTTCTGCCACAGGACCCATTTCAGATATGATTTTTGTTATACTTTGCTTATGCCAATTGGAATGTTCTTTTAATCCCTGCTTATCTAAGATTTAGTCTCAATCATATTTTTATTGCAGTGCAGTATCTATCAGTGTTATACATTGTTAATGCAAAAACAATCACTTGCTCAGGATAGAGAGACATGATGTAATCGAATAAAACCTAACAGATCTATGGTCTGATACCATAGCCAGTAGCCACATATGACTATTGACCACTTGAATTGTGGCTAGTCTAATCTGAGATATGTTGTTAAATGTAGAACTCACACTGGATTTCCACAATTCAGTACAAAGAAAAGCATGTTGTTTTTCATTAATATTTTATATGCTTAAATATTTAAATGATAATACTAGTTCAAGATATATTATTATAATTTTACCTCTTTCTTTTTGCTTTTTGTTGTGGCTACTAGAAAACTTAAAATTGCATATGTGAGTCACAGTTGTAGTTTATTTTTTTTTTAAGATTTTATTTATTTATTTGACAGAGAAAGAGATCACAAGTAGGCAGAGAGGCAGGCAGAGAGAGAGGAGGAAGCAGGCTCCTTGCTGAGCAGAGAGCCCGATGTGGGACTCGATCCCAGGACCCTGAGATCATGACCTGAGCCGAACGCAGAGGCTTTAACCCGCTGAGCCACCCAGGCACCCAACAGTTGTAGTTTATAGTCTATTTCTTTCAGGATATCATATAACTGGTATCAATATTATGCTGGATGTTTAAAATGTACAGACCTTGTCTCTTATTTCCTTTTCTGATCTTTCCTCCCCTATTTTGAATACACTTGTTATGTTGTCCTTTTGGGTAGAAGATAAGAAATATAACACCCTTGTTCAATGATGAACTCTCTAGTGACTCATCGACTACACTTCTCATTATAGGTAGTAGTTACACACTCCATAAAAGTTCCCAAGATACCAAATTAGTAAAAGCTGAGTAACATAACACAATATATATTTTTTACATGACGAAGTTAAACCAATTGGCAATTTAGAGAACTCCCCAAAACTGAAAAAAATGTATTGAAAATTTGCTAAAAGGAGATTTGGAATAACTATCAGCAATCCTTGCTCAAGAGTGAGTTCTTTTAAATTTTTTTACTGTCAGTCAATAAGAACCGAATATTACCAGGGCGTTGAGTAGTGTGCATTTTTAAAAAGCTGGATGCTATTTTCCAGTATATAGAGATGGAGTCTCTCCAGGATCTGTTCTGCTCTTTATTATTTTGCTTAGTATAGCATCCAGGACAAGTTTTATTTGCAAACTTGCTTTGTGGCAGTATTTTTAAATTTCGAAAGCCCTTACTATAAAAGCAGCATTGTACTTATGTGCATTTAGACAAGGCACATTTATATATTTATTATATATTCATACATTATTTTAAATATTATTTATATTTTAACATATTTTTATATATTATATCCATATATATACACACACACACACACTAATTTTAATATGCTTACCACAATTAAGTCTCTACCTTTAGGCAACAGTGGAACAGTGGAGATTAATCTCTAATATTTGCTGGTGAATTTAATATTTGATATCATGTGATAAGTAAAATAAATGTAATCAAGGGCGCCTGGGTGGCTCAGTGGGTTAAAGCCTCTGCCTTCAGCTCAGGTCATGATCTCAGGGTCCTGGGATCGAGGCCCGCATCGGGCTCTCTGCTCAGCAGGGAGCCTGCTTCCTCCTCTCTCTCTGCCTGCTTCTCTGCCTACTTGTGATCTCTCTCTCTGTCAAATAAATAAATAAAATATTTAAAAAAGGCTATCCACTTTCTGACTGTAGAGGGAAACAGTATATTCTGGCTCAGAAATAGGGGTAATGTCAGCATTCTTTTCTTCTGAACATTTTGTAAGGTTATCCTTTTTGGATTTGTCTGTTCCATGGGGTTGGTTTTAGATTTGGTTAGTTGTATTAGGTAAAAAAAAATGGGGCGCCTGGGTGGCTCAGTTGGTTGGCGACTGCCTTCGGCTCAGGTCGTGATCCCGGAGACCCGGGATCAAGCCCCACATTGGGCTCCCTGCTCAGCGGGAAGCCTGCTTCTCCCTCTCTCACTCCCCCTGCTTGTGTTCCCTCTCTGGCTGTGTTTCTCTCTGTCAATTAAATAAAATCTTTAAAAAAAGTGATATGGCACAAAATAATTGTTCATTTTATTTTCATTTATCACAACTGATTGGGGTGGTTGCCTGTTGATCTGATTTTCTCAATGCTGGGTCAGTGCTCTCTGAAATGTCACCAAGTTAGGATACTTATCAGGTTAGATGTTAGTCCTTATTTAACTGATGTGGTCTTTTATTGGCTTTTTTTCCCCCCAAAGGGAGGAAGAACTTCAAATTTATATTTTGTCAGTTTTGTTTATTACAGAAATATTGATTTTATTGGTGTTCCCTCTCTAGCATTAGCTGTCCCTTAAACCTCAACCAGGAATATTTATTCTCTCATTTTTTAGGAGGCCTGGATAACTACATCTGTTAAGTTAGAAAGTTTAAGTTTGTTCCTTCCACTAATAAAAGATTATAGTTCTAGATGAGAAGATAGTCTTGAAAATAAATGGTACCTGAGTTCTTTGGGTCCTCCTTATTGCTTTATGATGTTTAAGAGTACAGCCTACTCTTGGATACGTATTTGGGACCACTGCTCACTTATAATGTGCCTCCGTGTGAATTAAAAAAAGAGGAGGTGGTGCTTTCTGGGTGGGCGGTGCCCTTTATCAGTGCGCTGAAGTCTGAATTTTAGGACTCCGCCTCCTTCTTCCCCCTCAGGAGGATATGTATGTAGTGCCCAAACTGCACAGCCATGCAAGGATTCCCTAAGGAATATATTACATACATTATCGAATTTAATCTAAAAGACATTTCATATCCCACCAAGCATTAAGTGCAACTGCTCTTACTTATTTTACTGGACACATTTGTTTTTATGACCATGTAGAATTTTAATATCCACAAATGAGGAAATTGAAATTCCTACACGCCTGCACAGTGATGCAGGGCTGGCTAATGGCAGGCAGAGTGGGGGCATTGCTCAAAATCTCTGCTCTTCTAACACCTAATTTCAGTACTAGTTTTGTGGCCATAAGTTAAGAGAAGTAGATAGACAAGTCATAAGCAAGGTTGGATGGTGTTGGTTACCAAATCATGAAATGTCATAAGATCAATGAGAATCTATATGAGCCTTCATGCTTCCTTGAGTTTGACAACTTTAAAGATTTTTTACATAGTAGCTTGTGTAGCATTTCCAGTGGCTTTACATTTATAAGTTGTAATAGTGCCTGTCTGTGAGTGTGTAGATACCACCATCTCTAAAGAAATGGTAAAGACAGTAGCAGAATGAGTGCCTTCTCTCTGCTGTTCTGAGGTTCATCTCTCCTGTCATCTCCTAAATCATCTTCTAGAAACAGAAATTCTTAGTGAATTCATATTTTAAAAGTTCGCGGTGGCCTTTAATAAAAATAAGAGAAGTGTATGATAATATGTTGTTTAGCTTTTCCCAAACAAAAGTGAGAGTATGTGTAAGCCTGCCCCATACAGCCTATCACTTGAGTTGTGTTAATATGAACACAAATGAAAGTTGTAGCTAGTGCTTCTGATCGCTTGTTTCTACTCCCTACACTGGACCTTTATTTTGCTTCATTCATATCTGTAAAATCAGCTCAGCCTTCCTTGAATCCCAGTTGCAAAGAGTTCCAGCTGCAAAGCTGACAAAACTCTTGGCAGGATTACTTGGAAGTCTCAAAAATTTTGCTTTTAGTCTCTCCTCCCCCTCCCTCCCTCACCCCGCCCCCGGCATATTCGTTTATAAGAATTAAAACTTCAGATATTCTGGGGTGCCTGGGTGGCTCAGTTGGTTAAACGACTGCCTTTGGCTCAGGTCATGATCCTGGAGACCCCAGGATCGAGCCCTGCATTGGGCTCCCTGCTCTGCGGGAAGCCTGCTTCTCCCTCTCTCACTCCCCAAGCTTGTGTTCCCTCTCTGGCTGTGTTTCTCTCTGTCAAATAAATAAAATCTTTAAAAAAAACCCACAAAACTTCAGATCATCCTCAACATAAGGCGGTGTTACCTCCCGATAAACTCATCACAAATTGAAAATACTGTAAGTCACAAAGGCCTTTAACACACCTACCGCACTGAACATTGTGGCTTCATCCAGCCGAGGTTACACGTGTTCTGAACACCTACGCCAGCCTGCAGCTGGGCAAGATCTTCCAACACAAAGCCTTTCTATAGTAAAGTGTTGAATATCTCATCCGGTTTATTGACTCCGGTACTGAAAGTGAGAAACAGTATGGTGGTATGAGTACAGAATGGCTGTAAGTATATGCATCATTTAGCCTTGTGATCCCAATGCTGACGGGGAGCTGGGGCTCATGGCTGCTGGCCTGCAGGCCGGCATCATGAGAAAGTGTTGTACTGTATGTATGTCTCTAGAAGGTGGTGTCTGCTGAACGCTTATACCTTTTGTGCCATTGTGAAGTTGAAAAACCCTAAGCAAACCATCCTAAGGTGGGGACCACCTGTACCTGTAGAATGATGGTATGTAGGAAACATTAAATGCAAATTCCATTGCGAAGTTTGAAAACAGTTGCAGGCACAGACTTTGTTTCTGAATCTGGAAAAAGAAAAAAAAATTTTTTTTTTTGAGAAATTAAGTGCTTTGAATTTGGGCCTTTTCTTTTTAAATGAATTTACTTAGACCCTTCAAAGGTAGTGTGTATAAAAACAGTTTCATAGGCTGAGGTTTTAAAGGGTATTCTTTAAAGCTTTCCTAGGTTTATTGGAGGAAAACAGAAGAGCTCATAAATCTGCACACACACCTTCATTCTAGTGTAAAGAGTAGGAATAGGTTGCCTTTAAGATAAACTTATAAAACGCTTGGTGAGAACACTTCATGGTTGTTGTTAGCTTGCTTGATAACCAGAGGTTATCTTGAGCCGCCTTATGGCTGAGGGTGAGAAGAGCAGAGACCAGTTTTGGGAACACTGGTCTGTTTCTGCCTCCTCTGAGTGCATACCTGCTTTCCGGGACTGTTGGATTAGTCTGGCCTCACCTCACATGTGAAATAGCTGTTTCTTATCGATTCTTCCTTATCCTGAACCACTCTACTGACTAAAATTAAATTCCTACACTTCTGATAGTAAAAGCTCCCATATGCTCTGCCCTCAAACTATTTTTCTAGTCTTTCCCTTCCTATTTTTTTTTAACTGCTCCTTTTCATACTCCGCTCCCAAGCCATACCGTCTCCTCACAGTTCTTGTAACAAGTCCTATAATTTGCTCCTCAGTGCATTTCTTCATGATGTTCCCTGTGCGCAGGACACCTTTCTGCTCTGTTCCCAACTTCTTTTCTGTCTGTTGAAATCCTACCCATAGACTCAATCCCTCTTTCCTTCCTGAAGCTTCCCTGGGCTCCCCTGGGCAGAGGCCAGTGCTCTCTCTGCTTCCCCATTCAAGTCACAGCTTCCCTGTCCTGATGATGCCAGTTCATCTCACCTGCCGACTAGTTGAATTGATGTCTTCTCTGTCCTATGATGAAGACACATGCTCATGTCTTACAGGTCTCTCTTTCTTTTAATCAGCAGTGCTTAGCAGAAATTGGAAATTAAATTTTTTTTGATTCATGAATCAAAGAATATAGATAAGTTCTACTTTCAAGTATCCTAAATTCAATGTACTACTACTTATAGATTGTTTTCTATTTACCCAATAGCTTTTCTTTGGTTTCTTCTTGTTTCTCTGATTACTTTTTTTATTATTTTAAACTCACAGAAATGTTGCAAGAGTAGTACAAGGAACTCCTGCCTAACTAGAACTATTAAGCAGATTCGCTGTTTATTTTTTCCTCTTAATTACTTTATTCAGTGTGTGTGTGTGTGTGTGCATGCGTGTGTGTTAGAACCATTGGAGAGTAACTTGGAGACACTGTGTTCCTTTATAGGGAACAAGATCATTTTTTGGCATAACCATAGTATCATGGTCAGAATTAGGATCAGAATTAATATTATATTGATACTTTACTCCTATCTATAGTTCATATTCAAATTTCATCAGTTCCAGTAATGACTTTCATGACTATTTTTTCCCCAGTCCAGTACACAGTCTAGGATCCCAGACTACATTTTGTTGTCATATCTCTTTAGCTTTCTTCAGTCTGGAACAGTTCCTCAATGTTTTGTTTTTTTTTCCCCTCACATTTCTCAAGAGTATAGATCTGCTATTTTGTAGAATGTCCCTTAAATTGGATTTGTAGGATATTTCTTCATGATTAAATTGAGATGATATATTTTTGACCCAGTAACACATAATACTATGTCCTTGCCAGTATATCATATCAGGAGATACTTGTCCTAGCATTGATGATAAATTTGATCATTTTGTTACATCTGCCAGGACCTTCCACTTCTAAAAGTACTGTTTTCCCTTTGTAAGCAATTAGTTAGTTGTAGGCTATACATTTAGGCTTTATGAATATCCTGGTCCCTTTCAAGCTTTCACCCACTATTTTTAGCCACCATTAATGGTTTTCTAACATCAGTATTCCTTCCACACTTATTAGTTGACCTTCTATGGAGAAGAAGGCCATTCCTTTCTTATTTATATCAATATGGATTGGTGGATTCTTAGTTTAGCCAATAGTTTTGAGTATTTATTTTGATGCACAATTGGCCCTGAGCCAGCCAATCAGAGACTCTTCAAGTTAGCTGCGGTGTCACTTTCACCTGTTTCATTTAGTTTTTAACATTTCCTTAATTCCTGGTATATGATGTTCTAGGTTTATTGTATAATTTTCTGTTCAGCCCTTGAATTAGTCTTTTCTTCAAGGAGCCCTGATTCCTTTGAGGATGGTCTTTAGAAAGCAAGACCTGGGAGCCAACCTGTTTGTTATACTGGGTGTCAAGTTTTCTAGATCTCCTTAGTAGACAAAGCTGGAAAATCTGTGCTTGTGTTTGTGTATATGCATGCACATACATACATACATACATACATATTTTATTTCAGTCTATCTTTTCATGTTAAAAGCTATAGGTTTCTATTGATAACGTCAGTTTCAACTTAAAAACATAGGGTATGCTTATATTTTCTTCTTTTCTATATTTGCAATTCTCTTTTCACCAGTGAGAAACGTGGTTTCAGTTATGCCTATTGTATACAATACTCATTTGCTCAAGTCTAGGACAGACAGAACGTAGTTTGAGAGTTACTAGCTCATACTCCTGCAAAAAGTAAACCTGCTAAGTAGAATTCAGTATTTATTTTCTGAGGTACAAAGTACACATAATCAAGTGCACAATCCTAAGTGTGCAATGCAAATTTGTCTCATGTGCGCATCTGTGTGACGCCTGTCTCTATCAAGAGAGGATATTTCTGTCAATCAAAAAGCTCTCTTGTAGTCCTTACCAATTCATCTTCTTCCCAACTCTGCTGCCAAGAGGCAATAACTTTTCTGACTCCTTGAATCATAGTTTAGTTTTGCCAGTTCTAGAACTTTATATAAATTGAGTAATGCAGTACGTTTTTTGTGTATATCTGCCTTCTTTCACTTACCATGTTTTTGAGATTCATCCACATTGTTTTATAGACCAGAAGTTCCTTTTTTTTAATTGCTAAACAATATTCCCTTTTGTACTTGTATCACCATTTGTTTATCCATTCTTCTGTTGATGGACATTTGGGTTGGTTTTTTATCTATTATGATAAAAATAAGTGGTATCACCATTTTTGTATGGATCTTCCTTGTGGACATTTTGTTTTTATGTTTTGGAGTAACATCTTAGGAATGGAATGGCAGGAAAGGGTAGGCATTTATTTACCTGCATTAGAAACTGTCAAGCACTTGTTCCAAAGTGGTTGTACTGTTTGTTTGTTTTTTCACTTCCATCTGCAAGCAATATATGAGTGTTACAGTTGCTTCGCACCCTTGTCAATATTCTGAGTTTTCACTCCATCTAATTGTAACAATTCTAGTGTAGGAGTGTCTATGATTTTAATTTGCATTTCCCTGGTGGCCAGTGACTAAAGCACATTTTTATGTGTGTCTTGGTCATTTGTATATGTATCTTTGTGAAGTTTCTGTTGAAGTCCTGTAATAATTTTAAATTTGGTTGTTTTTATTATAGAGTTGTAGGAGCTCTTTATGTATTCAGAATGTGAATTCTTTGCCAGAACTGTTTTCAGAGTATTCTATCTAGTCTGTGACATGCCTAATCTTTTTTCTTAGTATTACCTTTTGTTGAGCCAGAATAATTAAGTCAGATTTATCCTTTTCCTTCTTTTATAATTGTTGCATTCTAATCCTGCCCAAAGAAATCTTGGCCCTGGGGCACCTGGGTGGCTCAGTCGTTAAGCGTCTGCTTTTGACTCAGGTCATGATCCCAGCGTCCTGGGATTGAGCCCCACACTGGGCTCCCTGCGCCTCTGGAAGCCTGCTCCTCCCTCTCCCACTCCCCCTGCTTTGTTCCCTCTCTTGCTGTCTCTTTCTGTCTCTGTCAAATAAATAAATAAACTCTTAAAAAAAAAAAGGAATCTTGGTTCTTGTCATGAAGATATTCTCCTGTTTTCTTCTACAAGTTTTAGAGTTTTAACTTTAAATTTAGGTCCATGATATATCTAGAATTAAGTGTTTTGTACAGGTGCGATAGTAGGGGTTAAGGTTTACTTATTTATCCATATGGATGTTCTGTTGTTCCAGCACCATTTATCGAAAGGACTGTTTTTTCCCCCATCAAATTCCTTTGGCAGGCTTTTGGAAAATGAGTTGCCTATGTGAGTTCCCTGAATAATCTTAATTACAAACATAACTTTTTCATTGAACTGTTATTTTATATTTTAAGCAGCATTCATAAAAACTCTTACTCAGCCTTTATCTGGGGGAAAATTTGTTGTGGTTTCACCACCTTTTTCATCAGATGTCAAGATGAGTTGGTGTGTGATTTGCTGTGGGGCAAAACCTATCAGTGGGGCCTCACACGTGTTCCATTAGCTTCTCTCAACATTGTGCTCTTGCCAACATAGAAAGCTTCCTGGGTAGTTGCTTTTCTCACCCTCCTTAAGAAATCAGACTTTAATAACGCAGTAAGTCAGTCTTTCATTTTTATTAAGGCATATGTGCCATGATGCTTATAATAAATAAGACAACTGCCATGCTTTTCTTTTCTCTTTCTCTCTCTCTTTTGCTTTCTTCGTCATTTAGCATGTATGTATTGAGCTCCTATTAGAAGCTGCCTCACTGTGGCCCCATAGGATGAATGGCAATTGGCTTTTTGTGATCACATTGCAGAAAACTTTGGTAGCATCTTAGAGCATCGCCAGGGCTGAAATTTGCCGTAATGGGTGCCTGGGTTGAGCTCATCAGATATGCACACACATGTGCGTGTGTGTTCCCCCCTTCTTGGAGGACATGAAAACTGCCTTGGAAATCTCATTACTAGTAGCTCAGGGCGATTGCAAAGAGGCATCACAGCTTTCCTTCTCTCTGCTGACCGCTTAGGAGGCATTTTCCTTAGCTTCGCAATTTTCTCAGATAGTCTAATACTTATCCCTTGGTGGAAAACATGTAAAATTCTCTCTCTCTCTCTGCCTTTTTTTTAGACCTTTCACAATAGCGGCATTAGGGCTTCCTCTGCCATTAACGTGTGCCATGGCATCATGGTAAGAACGTTAGGCGAGCAGCTGATGATGGCCCTCTGGTAGCCATCCGCCAGCGACCTCGATAGTGTGTGTCAGGAACAGCTGTGTTGGGGACTGTTTTATCTGCAGTCCGCTGCCTCTGGGCAGGAATAATGGCCCATGAAGGCGCGGCAGGCTCAGGGCTCCCCGGAGGCGTTGCTTCCTGCAGCATCTCCTGCCCAGCGGCCTGTCAAAGCGGCTCTGAGCGTGTGCTGGGAGTTCCCCATGGCTGACAGCAGCAGCATTGTGTTGGAAATGTGGACACGTATTGAATTTGTATTAGCTTCTTTTGTAAAGCAAAGTGGAAGGACATAATGAAACAAATAACGTGTGTAGAAACATTGATTTTTGTTTCCGACCTGGTACACAGAGGCCAGGTCTGTTCTCCCCTCTGGTGTTCAAAGGAGCAGGATCCCCAGCCGGCCGCTATTTTGCATTTGTTTTGGCAATAAGAACCTTCTTCCTTTGTGGTCCCCACCCACCCAGGACAGAGGGGCATCTGTTGTCATATCTATTATTTATCTGTGAGAAACAGTTTTACTTAATTATCTTCCCTGCTGCTGGAGGCCGGGCTTGGCTCTCTCCCTTTCGAAAGGATAATAGGACTCAATGTTGCTAATACGTTTTAATTAGTGAGCTCTTGGCAGAGCCAGGGCCTCACTTAGTTCTTTAGATGGCTTTGTAGATAAAAACTTCTTCAGCAAAATGAGCCCAGGAGCTGCATGCACGCTTCCTGAGAGCCACGTTCAACTCCCACGGCAGCTGAGCGAAGCCTGCCTTTTCTCAGCACCCTTATTTCTGCCTGGCCCTGCCAAAGTGGCAGAGACGGCTATCTGGGCTACTTCATGGGGCTCCTTTGTACCAGACCTTGCCCAGCTTGGAGGAAAACGAGCTCTTTCCACCTGCATGGTGCAGCTTGTGTTCTGAGAGAATGGCATAGCTCATGCTTGATTTTCAGAGCTCCTGCTCCTTTGCTTTAAAACAAGACATTTGAACCATGATTCGCTTTCAGGCACTTTTGAGCTTTGAGCTTAGAATCTGTAACGAATGTTGAAGTTCTGGAGATTGGTACACCATAATAGCAGGAATTGAGGACCCAAGGAAAGGAGCCCTTGGCTGGAACTGTGCATGGATGGCCTTGGGAAAAAAGTAGTTTCACTGGGGCTCTGCAACGGTTGTCTGTCTTTGCCTTTATAGAAATGCGGGGCGGGGCCTTCCTATGTCCCACTCATCCCTTAGCTTTCTTTGAAAATAAACAATGTGTTTTTCTCTGGGCATATTAACACGTGATTTTACGGCTTTAGAGTTTTCCAAATTCCTTCATTTCAAATGCAGATGGTATTGGTTTCTTTTGAGGAGCATAAACTCAGCCTCTGAGAGGTTAGGTGATTGTCCCCACCATTACCACCCTGCTGGTCCATGCCAGGGCTGGAGGTAAGAACCTAAGTGTCTAACTCCTGATATTAATGGTGTCACGTGGTGACGTATAATTAATTTGAGAGATGCTCTTCACGGTTCTTCTTTGCTCTGGAGACAGTTCATAATTGAGAGTGTAAGGAACATGACAGAGTTTCCCAACATCCTCTGGAACTGGAGGGTAGGGCCTCTTTAGCTTCAGAAGGACCTCAGTTTTGAGGGCACACAGTAGCTGAGTGAGTGGGATGCTCATTGGGCTTTGCTGGGGGATGTACGTACCCCAGTTACATTCCTGATGTACACACCTAAGGAGGAAGCATTCTGCTTCTCCCTGCCGGGTCGAGAGGAGATTGTCTCCACCATTACCTCGCCGCCCCCTTAGCATCTTGTGTGCCGTTGTAGAGGGAACACTTCCTGCTATCATGCTCTGCCTACCCTAGGGATACCTGATGGGTAGAAAACTTCAGTATGTAGCACTCATATAGGGGGAAGAGGCTATGTCCATGGCAACAATCATTTGTCACTGGCATCAGATGGAGAAGTGGCAGGGCCAGCAGAATAGGGAGTGCTTCTGCCCAGGCAGCCTCCACCCCCTTGGCTTCTCCTTGTTGTCCAGACTCAGGCCAGTATACGGGACCCAGAGGAAGGCGAGCAAGCCACTCCTTCCCCATCTCAGCCAGAATGAGTAACTGGTAGTTGTAACCTGTGTTAGACAGGATGGACAGCCTGGCTTTGAACTGCATTGGACTCATTTTTAAAGTAGATGTGACTGGGAATGTGATTGGATTGGACTGAGATATCTCCATTGGCAAGTTAGTCCGACCTTTACCCAACTGGATGGGATCCTTGACTTTGGGGTTGGTAATATTTAATGGAAAAAAAAAAAGGCACTGCGTGAAGACCCTTCAGCCAAATCTGACAGAACAGATCAGCTGTGACTTGCAGCTCTGGTGGATCACAGTTTACTCCATTAAGTTCAGATGTGCATAGAAAATAAAGCTGCTGCATGTTTCATAATGGAAGCTCCTCAATCTGTTTAACAATGCATCTAGCTCTTCTGGGACTTCAGCTCAAACAAGCGAGCTTCAGGCACACTTGTCTCACCATTTACTTGCACACTGTCCTTTTCTCCTCAAAGTCATTGGGGAGCCTCATACAGGGCTTTCCTCTTCTCGTTGGACCAAGCTTTCCTTTATGTCATTTCTAGGCAGAATGTATTTCCAGGAAGCCCAATTTATGTAGGAAAGCAATAAACAATCCACTCTTATCCCTGTTACACCTCTCATTTGATGTTCCCCCAGTTCTGAGCTATAGTATTTCTATGTATAAATGAAGAATCTTTCGTAGAGGAAGCTAAGAGAAGTCAAGGAGATGTCCCTGGCCACACATCTAGGAAGAGAGAGAATCGAGAGTGAAACGTCTCACTCCGTGGTGCTGCCCTTGAGGCTCCTCCCCAGAACACGTAGTTGGTCCTGGATCAGCCCTCTGCAGAGCCCCCTGACTTTGCCAGAAATTCAGCGGTGCCGTTGCTTCTTGATACGGGTCAGTGGATGATGTTTTGTTCCCTTGATTGAAAACATTGAAACCGTGGTGCTTTTCCTACATTTTTAATTAGCCAAGCTAAGGCTTGTGATGTGAAGCCAATGTACAGAGTTCATTTCCTATTGTATATTCTGTACAATACGTGGAACGTGGTTGGCACTCGCTTTAGTTAATAGCAAAGGCGAAGTAATGACACTGGCAGCAGGGAAATCAATGGCTGGCTCAGAACCCCCAGCAAGTCAGGGACGTCTCAGGGCTGCGTGAGATGCTGTCTGGGCCAGTGGATGAATCCAGGCTACTCTCTCTCCTTCAGGCATCTCTGGGATAAATTATATTTATAGGACACCTTAATGTTTATGGGGAAAGAGATCCAGCAGCTTTCTCGCTCCTGGTTTAGAAAACTACCCTTTGGTCTATGAATTGTAGGCAAGGAGGGGATTTTCCTAAATAACCATCTGTGAAGTCTGCAATTAGCCAGGATGTGCCAGTTTCACCTCGCAGCTTCCTTTGCAAAATGTCTCCCCTCCTGTCCTTTTTTTTTAAAAAAAACATGTAGTTTTCAAAGAGAGAAAGCACAACCTTTGTTGATGAGTATTAACCAAGACAGTTTCAGAAGGAGTGGTGTGATGGCTTTCAGGGACCGTCGTCAGATGTCACATTTCTCTTCCAAGAGTTCATGCGACATTTTGCCTTGCCTTACGGACAGTAATATGTTCTCTGGGGGAGAAGCTGGCTCTTTTGGATGTATTTTTCCATCAAATTCAGGAAGTTCCATATGGTACTGCTTTTATTCTTACATCATCTTTACTAGGTATTGACTGTTACACCTGAAATTGGTCTCATCTAAAAAACAAATGAAATACGAGTGAGAATCCTCAAATGTATGGATCTTGGCTATGAAAATGCAAAGAATTTATCTTGAGTGTTTTAGGCCAGCAAATTATTCTTAACTACAGGAGATCACATGGAGGAATAGAATCCATTCACTATAGGGGCGCCTGGATGGCTAAGAGGGTTAGGCCTCTGCCCTCCACTCCTGTCATGATCTCAGGGTCCTGGGTTTGAGCCCTGCATTGGGCTCCCTGTTCAGCGGAAAAGAATCCATTCACTGTAATCTAGACTTGACCTTTTAAAATACAGGTGAGGGGCACCTGGGTGGCTCAGTTGGTTAAGCGACTGCCTTCAGCTCAGGCCATGATCTCTGACACCCAGGATTGAGCCCCGCATCGGGCTCCCTGCTCGGCGGGAGGCCTGCTTCTCCCTCTCTCACTCCCCCTGCTTGTGTTCCCTCTCTAGCTGTATTTCTCTCTGTTAAATAAATAAATAAAATCTTAAAAAAAAATACAGGTGAAATGTGGTGCTAAAACTGAACTGAGTGTTGCTCTCATAGAGGGAGCTTGTTATTGCTGTTTTTCTTGGGGAGGCTCGGTGCTTTAGTAGGTGTTGTTGATAGAGCTGGGTACGCTGTCTCTCTCTCTCTCTTTAAAGATTTTATTTATTTGACAGAGAGAAACACAGCTAGAGTAGGAAAACAAGCAGGGGGAGTGAGAGAGGGAGAAGCAAGTTCCCTGCTGAGCAGGGAGCCCGACATGGGGTTCTATCCTAGGACTCTGGGATCATGACCTGAGCTGAAGGCAGACACTTAATGACTGACTGAGCCATACAGGGGCCCCTGGGTACACTGTCTCTTGAAGCTACTGCATAATCTGATGAGCAGAAAGGAGACCCAGAACACATGATTGTGGGAACTAACCTAATTTTTTCCTTAAAGCTATCATTTCAAATCATTTATATTCTTTATTCTGCATTTTATATGCCCAATTGATTTTTATAGTTGAATAATCAAGATGGTAATTGATAGACTATATCACTTACTGAATTTAGTCAAAGTTACCCTAGAGAGTTTCCTGATGAGGGTATACATTTTTCATTTTAACTGTTTTCCTTCTAGGGCTTTTAAGAAGGGTTCTTTATTCTTGGAGTAGAGCAAAGAATTTGACGTAGTGATTACAACAAATTATTTTGAAAAAATACTAGAAAATCCAAATACTGAATGTCCTGCATAAAACAAATAGGATTACCTGGTCAATGTTCTTAAGTGGCCACACTGGGGAATGCCAAGGAAAGGTGGTTGGTGCCAGAGTATAGGGGCTTTGTCAGCTGTTTTTTTCTTGGCTGATAGTCACTAGGTAATTTATGATAAACATCTCTTCTTCCCCTCCTTTCCACCAATGAAAAATATGGATAGTATCAGAAGAGAGGAAATGGAAGTGACACCAATTTAGTATTTTTTGTTGTTTTTAACCTAATATGTAAATACATTTAAGAAAAAAATGTTTCTGGAACCATGAGAGTTTCAGAACTTTGCGTTAACCAGCCCTCTCCTTTACGTGTCTCACCCCTACTTCTATAACTTGATGTTCTTGTTGGTTATGAGCATTAATTATGGCTGTTTCAGGTTCTTGGAAGAAAAAGCCAGAAACTGTGGAATTCTAAAAAGTGTTTGGTAAAATAAATTGTTTTGTCTCCAGAATTGCATTTGGTTTATGAAAAATTGATGATTTGATAAATCAGAATTGTCAAAAAGTATAAATGTATGGTTTCTTTTAACCTGAAGAAAAGACCACAAAGTAGGCTAGATGAGTAGCTCTCAATAGGGGTGTGTGAATTTGTCTATCAGAGGACATTGGGTTATATCTGAAGACATTTTTGATTGTCATGACTTGGGGGAAGGGAGGCTTTCTTTTCTTTCTTTTTTTTTTTTAAAGATTTTATTTATTTGACAGAGAGAAACACAGTGAGAGAAGGAACATAAGCAGGGGGAGTGAGAGAGGGAGAAGCAGGCTTCCCGCTGAGCAGGGAGCCCAATGTGGGACTCAATCCCAGGTCTCCGGGATTATGACCTGAGCCGAAGGCAGTCGCTTAACCAACTGAGCCACCCAGGCGCCCCAGGGAGGCTTTCTTACTGCCATTTGGTAGGTAGAGATCAGGAGTGCTGCGAAAGCCCTACATTGCATGGGCCTGGCCCCCATAGCAAAGCACTATCTAGCCCAGAATGTCAAAAATGCCACTGTTTGTAAAACTTGTACCAGATCCACAAATCAGAGCTCTGGATTTAGATTCTAGCTCTCCTACTCATTAACCATCCAACTTTGGACAAAACTGCTTGACTTCTGTAAGCCTCAATTTCTTCATCACAGAAATACAGATAATGCCTCATCATCCACCAGTTTTTTTAGTCTTGCAGTACAGATCGCTGTGAGCTAATGATGTTAAAATGCATTATAACTAAAGGAAGGCTATGTACAAATTGTGTGATAATAGAGTAAAATAATTGGATATTTTTATATTATCCTTGTTTAACCAGAATGCTTTCTTGATGAACTCAAAATTTTCTGGGTAATGATCTCTTGAAAGTTAAGACCTGTACTTCTATTTCTTTAATATCCTCAAGTAAAATGCCATGTGTATAAAGGAACATCACATTTTTGTTAATTATGCATATGCATATTATAGACCCTCCATTAATTAAAATTTGTCCTTTGATTTGTTGGTCCACCCTTGTTAGTACTGTTTGGTCCTAGTACTGTAGTCCTAGATAGTGGATCTAGCTGCTTTAATATGCTGGATGAAATGTCAATCACATACAATGTGATTCCTATTTAAAGACATATATTTCATAAACATTTGGTATCCAAACTAGCTGATGAGGTTAGGATTTCTGGAGCGAGTCACTTTGCCATGCAAACGACTAGATGAACACTTGATAGAGAGACACTTCTGCATCTGGTGGGAATTTGAGTTTACATGTGATACAGAATGGACCCAGAAATACCCTTGGCCAAGTGACCATGGTAGGAAGGGATACTCATGACCGTTCTTTAGTCACTTCAAGGATTTTGAACAGTTCTGGAGGGAATCTGAATTCCTTGACTTGATGTGAAAACCCATTGGCTACACAGCCCTTAAGGGTGTTAGTAATGCCTCCATGTTTTTTCATACCAGTTGAACTTACTTCAGCCTAACTTTTCCAAATGTATAGAGAAATAGGTCAGAGTTGTTAATGTTAAACATTAAATCATTCCGGGAACTCTTTGAGTCTGGTAGTCTCTCGTGAGAGCAAGAGCTCCCTTGGGCATAAAGGCTCAGCATGAGGCGAGACTGGCCGCTTCTCTCTCTCTCTCTCTCTCTCTCTCTCTCTCTCTCTCTCTCTCGTTGAAATCACATTTAGTGTTATTTGATAAATCCCTGGAGAACTATAACGGCTGCTCTTTGTGATGGATATCTGCATTCATTTAAATTTATATATGAATACTGCCCACTCGGGCAGGCGGAATATTATTTAAATGTATTTGGGTTACTTGCCAGCATCATTCATTGGACAGTAGCTTTTGAACAATTTGTCCAGTACCTTCCCTGTCACACTCTTTATTCTGAAACCTTAAACACCCCTATAGAGTGTGAAACAGGCAGGGATTCTTTTTTTTCCTTTTGCTTATTGATTTAACCATAGTGATAGATAGCTACTTGGAAAAATTAATGACAGGCTCAGAGAGAAATTTTTTAAGTATATAGATAGCTTTAAAAACCTTAAAAGAATAAATGCTGAATATAGCTAAATTTGCAACTTTGTTTGAATATTAATAGAGTTAATATCATTTTTAGAATTAAAAGTTTGAGGAGATAGTCAATTAAAACTTCTAACTGAGAATGCTTGTCTCAGAGTCTTGATTGTTCTACATTTAAAATATATTTGGGAGAAAGTAGGTTTGCGTGATGGTTAATTTTGTGTGTCAGTTTGAGGCACAAAGTGCCCAGACTTTCAGTCAAACATTAATTACTCCGGTGTTTCTGGATGAGATGAGCATTAGAACTAGTAGAGGAAAGCAAATTTCCTTTTCTAATTTAGCTGGGCCTCATCCAGTGAATTGAAGGTCTGCATAGAATAAAAAGTTCGACCCTCCTGTGAGTAAGAAGGAACTCCTACCTGCCTGCCTTGATCTGGGACATTGTTGGTTTGTTTTTTTTTTTTCCTGCTTTGGCCTCTGAGACATTAAGCTCTTTCTGGGTCTTGAGCCTTGCGGGCCTTCTCACCTGAACTACACCATCAGCTATCCTGCGTCTCCAGCTTGCCAACTGCAGATCATGGGATTTGTTGGCCACCACAATTGTGTGAAGCAGTTCCTTATCTGTCTGTATCTGTCCATCTGTCCATGTGCTTACCTACCTACCTGCTTATCTCCGTATCTATGCATCCTGTCTGTTTGGTTTCTCTGGGAAACCCGACTAAGAAATTAGTGTTTGCCAGGGAGCAGGAAGAGGGATTAATAGGGGTATGAGGTTGGGGGGTGGGGAGGTTGGTGATCAAAGTGTTAGATAATTCAATAGGTGATCCAGTGATAGTTGCACAAACTTGGGAAGACACTAAAAATGACCTACATGTACAATTAAAATTCGCGGATTTTATGGTTTATGAGTTACCTCTCAACTTAAAAAAGGCAGCTACATGGGGCGCCTGGGTGGCTCAGTTGGTTAAGCAACTGCCTTCAGCTTAGGTCATGATCCCGACACCCGGGATCGAGTCCCACATCGGGCTCCCTGCTCGGCGGGAACCTGCTTCTCCCTCTCTCACTCCCCCTGCTTGTGTTCCCTCTATGGCTGTGTTTCTCTCTGTCAAATAAATACAATCTTTAAAAAAAAAAAGAAAAAAAAAAGGCAGCTGCATCTGGAATCCAGTAACCTAGGTCACACCACTTCCTCTCTGGCCTGGACAACTGCACTGGCGCCCTCTACTGGTACCCCTGCTTCCCTGCAGCCACTTCTATTTAGCACCCAGTCTGCGCTTGTAAGAAATCAAAATGATTTCAAATTATCCTCTTACTTCAAACTCTTTAATGATTTCCCATCATACTGTGGATAAAATCCAAACTCCACCTGATGGTCTATAAGGCACTATCTTCTGGTCTCCCTGTCTATCATCACGCCGATTGTACTTCCTCATGTTCCTCAGCATTCCACTCCTGTTTTTCTCCTGTGTGTTTGTAGCTGCTGGTCCCTCTGCTGGGAATGTGGGAATGTTCTGCAGGCTCCTTCTCTCTTTGGCCAGCTCTTGCTGCTGATGGTCTACTTTAGCTTCTCATTCTTGGCTCCTCCTCCCCCATGATCATCCTTTGGGTCTCATCATAAATGCTATCTTCCCCGAGCTCCTTGTCATTATGTAGGATCTTTATGTAGGACATCCTGTTTGTTTCCAATTTATACTGTAGCCTCAATAATGTTCTTTTGGTTGTTGGTATTTTGTCGTGAACTAGAGTGTAGGTTTCCCAAAGGCAAGGATCTTGTCTGTCTTGCTCTCCTTTGGTTCACATTTTAGCTCTGTGGCTGGTTTCATTGTGGTTATTGATTTGGCTCGGGGAGGCAGATGGCCTGGATTCCCTGTACTATCATTGTGCTCATATTACTTGTATTTCTTCTGTGAAAGAGGGGAATCTCTCTTGTGGAACTCTTGTGAAAATTAAATTAGATAATTCATAATACATGTTTCGCATTTGGCACCATGCTTAGCATATTAGTAAGTGCTCAGTAAATTTTTTTTTAAAAAATTTATTTATTTATGTGACAGAAAGAAAGATCACAAGTTGGCAGAGAGGCAGGTAGAGAGGGTGGAGGAAACAGCCCCCCTGCTGAGCAGAGAGCCTGATGTGGGCCTTGATCCCAGGACCCTGAGATCATGACCTGAGCGGAAGGCAGAGGCTATAACCCACTGAGCCACCCAGGCATCCAGTGCTTGGTAAATTTTAACTAGTAATCCAATATATAATAATTGTTCAAAAAACAAATTAATCCACAAAAACAGACTCCTGAGGAGAATCTCCTCTTCTGGCTTTCAAGTTTATTTGCTAGTGACATTCTTTTTCCTGAATCTTACCTATTTTATACTCCTTCCTTGCCTCCCATTCCCAGTCCCCTGAGGCAAGTCACTTCATTTTTTTATTGTAATTCTTGAATGAGGAAATGAAATCACAGAAGGTTAAGGCGGAGCCTGTCTAACTCCCCGCTGGTAGCGTGGGGGAGGGGCACGAAGCAGGTTGTCACGGACCCAGCTGGGCACTACCTCAGTTTATTCACTTCCATCTTCCTTGTCTCTGCTAAATTTTCTTTACTGAGTCTCCCATGTTCTTCTGGGAAAATTACTCTAGTCAGTTAACTACATCAAACAAAATCCAGCCAGTTTTTGTAAGTAAGGTTGGAATGCAGCAACTCTTTCTCTTTTGTGTACTATCTATTCCTTCTACAGCGGCCCAGTTAAACAGCTTGCCGATGGCCCATCTAAACCAGTCTTGGTGAGCTTTCCTTTGCCCAGTGGTTAAAGGTGAGTGTGTGGTTCTGTCCAAGCTATTGAGAAGCAAGGGGGAGGTTTCCTTAACCATGAGGAAAACTGCAAAGATGATTCTTTATTCTGTTTCTGGACATTATGTTGTGTGGAATTGTCTGGGACTACCATAACCATTATATGGCCAGTTTAAGGATGAAGCCAACCCTGATAGAAAGGAACAATAGTTAAGACTTAAGTCCTTGTGGACATCCTTGAGCCACCGAGTCCATCATCTTTGCAACATTTTCTACCGTGGTGCTTCATTTTATAGGACAAAAATTGAATTTTCTTGTGAAACCAGTTTGAAAAGGCATTTCCTATTAGTTGCAGCCCAAGGTATTCTAGGTTAGTACTTCACATGTTGGAATGAATGCATGAATGAATGAGTGAAGTGTTGGGCAGGAAGTATAGCCCTGTCTCTTTTCCTTTCATCCTTGAGGAGTTGCTTTAGGGACCGACTGCTAACTTTGTCTGTGAAACTCAGATTCCCTTTTTGTGTCTGCTGAAAAGTCCACTGTTTCTTACCACCGTGCTCCCATTCAATTCCTGAGATCCTCGCCAGCTTAGCTTTTATTTTTTTCTGTATTGACAGTTGAAATTGCATATCCCCTGACTTGCCACCCAAACTCTGACTGGGGACATTCCTTGGAAATGTCTTCCTTATGTAAGGTATAGGAAGCCCTAACAGGAAATTTTATCATATTTTAGACAAGGATATTGAACCAGTTTAATTTCTAAAAAGGATGTGTGTTAATGGAACCATTCCTCAGGGATGTGTGTTTTATTTCTACTTTGCTACCTCACTTCAGCATCGAAGGTGATTGATGAGGACTTTACACTAATTTGATAGCTTTTATCTTGGAATTTCAAAGCACCTGATAAATGACTTTGATTTACTCATTGTTACACCTCTTAATTCAAGAGAATATTTTACACTTATCTTACACTTACACTTACAAACTCTGTGTGTTTGAAAGCAAGAACAGTCCAGTGTGGTTCCCCCATTTCGCAGGTGGGCCTCTCATTTCTAGGATTTTTCTTGCGCCATTCCTTCCCTCTGTGTGCAGGGTGCAGGGATGTGACTGATGATTAACAAAATCATCCATGTGCCTGAACTCGTCTGCTACTCTAGGTTCAGACGATACAGAGATAGAAAATTTAATTCTTGCTCCCATAAGAGGTGAAACTTCGTCCAGGAACATATGTGTGATAAGAAAAGAAGTGTGAGGAATCATATCAATGGTACAGGTGAAAAAGCTAAAGGAGGGCAAAGATTTTGCTTTGGTATAGATTCTATTGTGGAGAGGTATTAGGTAAATTTGTATGAAGAGAAGACATAGCTGAATAGAGTGTGTGTGTGAGAGAGATAGAGAGAGAGAAAGAAGGAGGCAAAGGAGGGAAAGAGGGAGGAGGAAGGGAGATGGGTAAGGAAGTTGCTCATCACAGAAGGGGCAGATGGCATATGACGTCTGTAGAGGTTAGTAATTACAGTAGTTTGGCTACATTGTTGGGATTGTGTAAAAATTGGATTTTTAGAAGGCTTTGAGGACGAGACTACTGAGAAGTTGGAATGATAGTCACGTGGTTTGGACTCTATTAAATCTTAAATCCATGCTTATTTTTGTAAACTGTCCTGATTTGTAAACGAATATGAGAGGTAATAACATAGTTCTAATTCAATATAAAAATAGTTATTAAAATGAGAGATTTATCTTTGTTAGTAAATAATCACATGCCTTCCAAATATTTGTAAGATTCTCCTCGTTTTATAATAACCAAGATGGATGACTTTCTTTCCTCTTTTGAAGTTTTACACAATCCCAACATTCCAGCCCAAATGATCTAATTACTAACCTCTAAAGGCACCGTGTGCTCTTGTGTCTTCTCTTTTATTACCATATTATATTGAAATAATTCATCATCTCTCGAATTCCTCTGTGTGTTCCCAAGGGCAGGGACCATGCCTCCTTCACGGTTATATTCCCAGCGCTTACTGCACGGCAGGGAATCACTGTGCGGTAGTGGAGGTAGGCTAAGTACACTTCGTTCTAGGTTCTAGTGTCTTCATTTCATAAGATTTCATTTTTACTCTCAACCAGTTGCTATAGTTTTTACAGTTTTGACATTTTTAAGATGATAGATGATTATGATTTTTTTAAAAAAAGATTTATTTATTTATTTTGAGAGAGACACAGAGAGACAGAGATAGAGAGAGAAAGAGAGAGCATGGGCAGAGGCAGAGGCCAGGGAGAGAGAAGCAGATTCCCTGCTGTGTGGAGCCTGACACAGGGCTTGATCTCATGACCCTGAGATCATGACCTGAGCTGAAACCAAGAGTTGGACACTCAGCTGACTGAGCCACCCCCATGCCCCTTGACATGGTTTAATTAAAAAGATTTTAGGTGTTTTCAAATTGATGTAAGATTTTAAAAACATAACATTCTGAATTTATTTTGGGTCAAACATTAGAGAAGACCCGAGACAAACTTCTTTTTAGAATGACAGTGTTCTGTCCCAGTAGCAGAATAGAAAGGAGGAATTTCAACTTTCCATTTAACGTGATTAGTCAGTTTATGCTAGGGAAGGCGGAATGTTTGCAATGGCTTAGTTAAAACTACCTCTCCTAATTTTTCCATATCAACTTAGCTTAGGAAATAATGTGTCTCATTTCTCTAGCAAGAGCTATGGTAAATCTCCACTTTATTTGGATTTCATCCTGAAGATTCCTGAACTAAATCGAGGAACACTAGATTTTAGAAATCTCTTTTATTAGGAACTTTTTCTTTTGGAGTCAGCTTCCTGTTGTAGCCATAGTTCACTTCCCTTCTCTTCAATGATAATACTGTTTTTTATTACAGATTGGAAAAAGCAGATGAGACAGCTCCCTCCCACTAGTCATTGTCCTCTCATTTAGTGACAGGCACCTGGGAAGCATGCTTTCCCAGGATTCTTTGCAGCTGGTGGCCGATGGACCGAGTTTTAGCAAATGAGCAATAAATAAATATGTCAGATGCGATTTCCAGGAAGGCTTTTAAAAGGGAGAAGTGTGCCCATATTCTCCTCTTTCTCTTAGGTTCTTTTTGTCTTGCTGACTGTCCTAAGAATATAATGGCAGGAGCTTCAGTAGCCATCTTGGATCATGAGGTAGCCTGGATGATGGAAATCAAGAAGGATGAAGTAAAAGGCTGGGAGGAACCTCACAACTTCATGGAACCTCAAACCAGTGCAAAACAGTTGGTTTCTTGCCTTTTTTTTTTTTTTTCCCTACAAGAACAAACCCTGGCATAACAGAGCTAGAACACATTTTCCGTCCTTTCAACAATAATCCTGTAATTGCATTTATAATTGGGAATATCATGCATGTGTTTTGAAAGTGAAAGATGGTAAATTGTTCTCACCAAATGCACAGATGATGATAATCACTAGAAATAAGGAAGTGTGGAGATGAGAACCTATTTTCCTGGAAAGAGAGGCTAGGTGGTTTACCAGACAAAGCATCGGACTGGGAGTAGGGTGCTTTGGAATGATGTCTGCCCTGTTCTGTCACTGACCAGCCCTTCAGTGGTGTAGTTATTTAATAGCATGGAACTCGTGTTTTTTCAACTATAAAATGAATCATCACTCTCCCAGTCACCTGATACAGTCACTCGCCAAGAGTTTGCTTTGTGCCAACTCTGTGCAGGCATTCTGCTGGTCCTCAGGACTTCCGTAGCACTTAAACTGTATCTTAACTTAGTGCTCATTGCCTTCTGTTATGATATACGGCAGGTCTAAATATGACACATGTATAAATAAATCTATGATTGCATACATTGATAGATTATAAACACAGTGCTGCTGAGTTTATTTATAGCTCAGATGAACAAATTCTATTTTGTCTTTGTGACAAATGTGTCCTTTTTTAAAAAAAAGATTTTATTTATTTATTTGACAGAGGGAGAGAGAGAGATCACAAGTAGGTAGAGAGGCAGGCAGGGAGAGAGGAGGAAGTGGGCTCCCATGCGGCCCTTGATCCCAAGGGCCTGAGATCATGACCTGAGCGGAAAGCAGAGGCTTTAACCCACTGAGCCACCCAGGCGCCCACAAATGTGTCCTTTTGATGGAAGGGATAGACATCATTTCCTTTGGCAGGTTGGGTTTCCAAGCTTTGTCGCTACAGCTTGCTATGTGGTTAAAGGTTATATTCCAGAGAGATTACATAAAATCTTTGTAGTTAGTCATTGGGAAGCTTATTTCTTCTTGGCAGGCACTGAAGAAAAGTAGTATTTCATGGTCAGGGCCACGGACTATATAGACATAAACTGAAATAAGACCATTAACCCACCCAACTATTTCTCTCTTTTTGCTGTTTGTTCAAGTATGTTCCAGTGGTCCTTGGAAAATAAATCATCTTTGACCTCTTTTTTTTATCTCCCTGAGAAGAGGAACAGCTAGTTCAATGCTTTGTATTCTTAAGGAGCTAAAATTTGCTGGATTATTTTTTTTTGACCTATAGTTTCTCCTTTAATTTTATCCAGGATTGAGTTAAAGTTTTGGGGGCTTATAATTTTGTTCTATAATAATAATGACAGACTATTTTTTGTATATTTCAAATTTGTAAATTTTCTACTCCTTGAGATCTCAGTATAAAGAACAGAACTCAGGGCATTCCACTTGAGGCTTGGGGCAGAGAAGCAAAGTGAAAACTGTATGTATCGGAAATGGGGCTCAGAGCTGCCGCAGGGGGATAAAGTGTGGGCTGAAAATGAAAATCAACTCTGCTTCATGAATTTCTCTTCATTCACTTCTACATGAGTGGTAGTAAGTGCCATTGGCAATGAGATGGCAGTTTCTTTTCTTTCAATAAAAGGGCCAAGCTATGTGCAAATGCTACTTTTAAAATGAGTGCTTGTTTACACTTAAAATTATTCAGAACACCTTGAAACAAAATAGCCGTCAATAGCCCACTGAGCCTTCCCAGGTTCCCTTGCTGCAGGTAGCCAAAAGCCAGTGTGAGAGAATCTCTTCTAAATAGGCACATGTTCTGTACAGGCATATTTTCCTGTCTTCATTACAGCTACACCAAATGATATTTGGAGCCCAGAGCCTATAGTCTGTGTAATTTAAGAGGAAAATAAAAGCAAAATTGGTTGAAATTATTTATTTAAAAATATCCACAATCTGTTGGTTCATTGTTTATGAAACTCTCCCCAAAACAGGTTGATGGGTTAGCCTTCGTGTGTTCATTTTACTGTAATAGCAGGAGAACCTTTCACCATGAAAGGCTTTGGTGATTTGATTTTTACCGTTGTTAACGGTTTTATAACACTGTTGTTGGGTCAATTGCTACTTAAATTGCTGGCATGTATGAGAAAAAAATAAAATTAGTTAGGCTTTCTCTTTTCTTAAAACTTTGGAGAGAATTTTATTTTGGGCTAAGTGGATGTATTTTGGTCCATTGTTTCACGAGCACATGTGTTGTGAATCACTTGTGAGCAGTTTCAGGCCCCACGATAGGCTTTACGAGATTTATAAAGATAGAGGTGGCATTGCCCTTTCTCCTGGATTGCTTAGATTTTCTGGAGGAAGGGAGACATGCACACACAGCCACCTAACAAGAATATGTCCTCACATTAACGCAGACATGCTCTTTTTTTTTTTTTTTTCAAAACTGTTTAAACTGTTTTTTTAGTAATAGTGGCAACATGTCCCTAGTCGTTAGTGGTTGCTAGGATCCAGGCATGTCCTAAACACTCTCATATGTTATCTCATTTAATTGTCACAACAGTTTTGTGGGGAAGATACCATTATCTTTAAAGATTCTATTTATTTATGAGAGAGTACACATAGGTGCATTCGGAGAGGGACAAGCAGACTGTGCTGTGTGTAGAGCCTGGTGTGGGCCTCAATCCCAAGACCCTGAGACCATGACCTGAGCCCAAACCAAAAATCATATGCTTACCTGACTGAGCCACCCAGGAGCCCCAGGAAGACACTATTATGACCCCTATTTTACAGAAGACAGAAAGTTAAGCAACTTGCTCATGAATCAAAGCAGGGCTAGTTTCAGAGTCTTGTACTTAGATTAACTACATAATTCTACTTTTTGGTTGAAAGTAAAATTACTATACCTAAGAAAATACTTGTAAATACATGGTCTCTTTCAACATCAACTTTAAAATTCATTATGAAGGCAGTCAAGCACTTAAGCAGAAACATTTTAATAAAAATGTTAAAGGAGAAATTTCCTTTTAAATTTAACTTTTGAGAGGGTGATGATTTCCACAGTGTCATATGTGAGTCACATACTTAAGAGTAAATGTACATACGAGCTATTATTAAAAGATTATGAGGTATTCCTTAAAATAGTATGTAATTCAAGAATGTGATACTAGAGCAGAAATTTGAATACGCCTTTGAGCTCATTCTGATGAAATTCAGGTTCTGCAGTAATGGGACTCTGGACCACAGCCACCAAGTTAGTAGGGGGTTAACCTCACAGCTCAGCTCTCGTGGGTCTGGAAACAGCCCTGGCAGTTCCATCCTTAGGAGACGAACTCTCTGTTAGGAAGGTTGTTTTGGAAGTTTTGATGGAAACTCTGGTATCTTTCCAATCCTATATTGCCTATAAGGGACGACAAAGGATTAGATGACATTTCAAGATGCCTTCCAGCAATAGATTCCTACTGGGGACTGACACAGAGGATGTGAATGTTGGCCAGACCTAAATTGCAACTCATCATGATCAAGGACTTGAACAGATCTGATTGTACTTGAATTAGGTTGTGGACACAAGTTAGTTTTTCTGCTCTGAGGTTGAAATGGCTATTTCCTAACTCTACCTCTTTGCCTGGTTTAAGCATGTGATGGGGTAACTATGATCACAATTAATTTTGATTCTTTCTTATCAAAAAAGGGGACTGTAGAATTCTTCTTGCTCTTTTGTCTCAGTTGTATAGTTCTGGTCTTATCTAGATACTAGTGAGCAATACGTAGAGGGTGTTAGAGGAAATAGAAGATGAACATGACCCCATTGGTTCTTCAGAGAATGGTTACTATGGTTTCAAGTAGGAATGATTACTTGCTCTTTATTAATGTGGTATAGAATTTGTATCCAGTGAAAGATCCACTTTCTAAAAAACTTCTTTTTTAAAAGATTTTATTTATTTATTTGACAGAGAGATATCACAGGTAGGCAGAGAGGCAGGCAGAGAGAGAGGAGGAAGCAGGCTCCCTGCTGAGCAGAGAGCCCGATATGGGCCTTGATCCCAGGACCTTGAGATCGTGACCCGAGCTGAAGGCAGAGGCTTAACCCACTGAACCATTCAGGTGCCCCTAAAAACTTCTATACCACTATATTACTGTTAAATGTTTTCAGTCGAATGGCACATTTCTAATTTTTAAATTTTTAACTGTAAATTTAATTTTTAGAAAGTTGCTTTGGTTCATGAGCCTTATTAGCTGCAGTCTGGTACTGCTGGTAATATTAATGCCTTAGTAGACTTACCCACTGAGAAATTTAGACTTCTCAGTTGAGAGACATCGATTAGGCATGGATATAAATTCTTCCTCTCCTAATAAGTTAGTCAGTGCATATATATTAAGTGCCTATTATTTTTCTAGAACTGTACTGGGATCTTGAATCACATTTGAATGTGATTTGAATCATGTCTCATGTCAGATCTGTGCATTAGTCCTGCTGACTGAGGCAGCCTCTCCTGCTCCCACAGCATGGCTAAGTTGCCGTGGGAATAATCCCTCATGTTGCTTGTAGAAAGAACCCAACAGCATTTTCATGTCCATGCTCTGTGTCCCTCCTGAAGCCCTCAACTCTCCCTCTTGTCCCTGAAACACGGTGGGACCTACTCAGTACTTACATAAGTGCGACCTACAAGTTGTGGGGGGTTAACATCCCATGTGGCCAAACTGGTCAATGAAAGAAGGGGGTCGGTGGCTAATTTCTTTCTTCCTAAGTCTGCACTGGCTGTCTGGAGAGCCAGTGGTTTCATCCTGCCTCTCTGAAGACATTCTGCAAATCTGAGCATTCAGTTATAAGGAAGTTCAGGCTAGCTCGGTGACATACTTTCTTGTGTTTGCTTTCTCTTCTTTCCTGCCTCATTTCTGCTTCCCTGCACTTTTCAATAAAGTGTTATCACATAAGCTTTTGCCTTGCTGTGTTTTCTGGGGAATCTGGGGTCATTCTGCTCTGAAAGAGAAATGTTTGGTAGGGTTACAAGGTAAATCATAACAATATAATGTGCTGAGTGCAAGAGTTGTATACAGGAGTTGGGCATGTAAAGAAGAACTCTAGATGGTGGAGGCCCAGTGAGGGAGGGAGAGATTGATTCCCTGTAAGAGGTGCTTCCTGCGCTGAAGCTTGCTCAGTGAGCAGGGGTTCACCAGCTGCCTGAAGCAGGGAAGGACTCTCTAGGTGGAGGGAGTCATGAAAGAGACCTAAGACAGCCAGGGACACTTGTTTTGCCTGGAGACATGCATGAATTAATAGCAGCTGATGGGCGATACAACTGGAAGGTAGACATGGTCAGGTCAAATGGTGCTGAATATCCTGCTTGAGAGATCAGCTTGGTGGATTCATGGAGTAGAGTGGAAGCCATTTACCCCTCACAGTTGAGGTGTAAATGAGAGACAATAATGGAAGATAGTACAGATGACTTTCCAGAAACATGGCTGGGAAGAAATGGGAAGGAGCTGGAGGGGCACCTGAGGTGTATCAGTCAGAGTTCTAGCAGGGAACAGCTCATGCAAAAAGTTGAACTGAATAGAATTTAATTTAGAAACTTTTATGGAACCGTGGACATATTTTAAGGGGCCCAGCAACACAGGCACTGGGAACCAGCAGGAACAGGTCAGAAGCTGTTAGCAATAATAGGTCCAAAGGGGCCAGGTGGGAATGGGGTTAAAATGGAAGCTTAGCGACTAAGGAAGGCAGAAGGGAGATAAATACTTCTCACTAGTCTCCTGTCAGTGTCTCCCAGTGGACAGACTTAACCAGAATCCAGAAGATAAAGGGACTTGATTGAAAAAGTTTGGAGAGGTCAGCCTCTCTGGGCCTAACTTGGGACAGAAAGATTCAAGATGGATCTGAGGAACAAATGAGGAAGCACCAGCACACAAGGTTGAAGGAGACTTCTTTTTTAAATAATAGGAGAGACATGGGGGTACCTGGGTGGTTCAGTTGGTTAAGCATCTGACTTTTGATTTCAGCTTAGGTCATGATCTCAGGGTCGTGGGCTTGAGCCCTGTCATGGACTCCATACTCAGGGTGGAGTCTGCTTGAGAGTCTTTCTCTCTCTCTTCCTGCCCCCCCCACCCATGCACACATACTCTCTCTCAATAATTCTTTTAAAAAAAATGACCATTGTATATTGCTTTTAAAAATTATGAATCAAGATTAACCTGTAGAAAGGAAAGTCAGCCTTATTTGTACTTTCTAATTTTTCCAGAGTCAATATTTATTACCTATGTAATATTATGTATGTATTATTTAATACAAAATAAGTAATATAAATGATAGTAGTTTTTAAGATTAACATGCTTAGAAATATGACTGACATCCTAACAGCAGTTATTTCTGGCTAATGAGATGATAGCAAATATTTATTGTCTTTGTGTATTACTATATTTTCTAAAATTGTCACACTGAACATGTATTGCTTTGTAGCTAGAAAACAAAACATTAAATATTATTTTAAAACCGTTGTAAGAGGAAAACAGACAAAGATGAATAATTAGAAGCCTTATGGTAGAAATTAAAAATATCTTGGAGCAAGTAACGTGAGGAATTATGTTTACATTTACTTTGAGGTCATGGATTCCCCAGTACATAGGGTATCGGAATGATATTGACCACAGGAAGGTGTGAAGAGGGATTGGGTAAAGAGAATTATTGCTGGTTGAATTCTTTCGGTGACGTGCAGAGAGAGGTAGTGAGATAGTTTTTATATCAACTTCTGTTTGTTATAAGGTTTTAGGATTTAACAATAACTCTCAGGATTTAACAAGGAAACTCTTGTGGTCACTATGACATACTTTGGAGTTAGGCAGATTTAGGATTAGATTAGGTTCTAATCCTGGCTTTGCTGCAGAGAAGCTGTATGACTTTGGGAGGTTACTTCAATCTTTGCCAGTTTCCTTATCTGTAAAAACTTGACCTTAGAAAGTGATGGGCGGCACTGAGGCTTGAGGAAAGAACTGGGCACTGGGACTGGTAATCCATAATGCAGCTCTCACAATCACTGCAGTCACCTCCCTGATCTGGGGTCTGAGACACTCGTGAAATGAGTGGGTTCTGGGGAACCACACCATATCTTAGGTATCTGTCAGTACCCTCAGCTGAAGGGGACAGCAACCCCGCTCAAATCAGTTTCAGCTTTAAAACGGGTTGTTTATTAGATGTATTGTGAGGTAGTTCAACAAGTTGGTTGAAAGCAGGAACAGCCATGGGGACCTCAGGCTCTTGTACATCCTTAACCTCATGGGGGATGGTTATAATAGCTGCTTTAAATTCTTTGATAATTTTAATATCTGTGCATTTTGAAGGTTGTCATATATTGGTATCTTTTGTCTTGCATACTGGTCAGATTGTTCCTGGTTTTCTATCTATTAAACAGTTTTGGATATATTCTGGATATTTCAAATATTGTGTTGCAGAATTCATAGATAGAGAGAACAGATTGACAGTTGCGAGAGTTGGAGTGCTGTGGGGCGGGCGGGCAAAAGGGATAAAGGGGATTGGAAGGTACAATTTCCAGTTATAAACACGTTCCAAGGTTGTAATGCAGAGAATGGTGACTGTCGTTCATAATGCTTCATGGTATATTTGAAAGTTGCTAAGAGACTAAATCTTGATTCTTATCACAAGGAAAAAATCTGTACATATGGATGGATGTTAACTAATTGTGGTCGTTTCGTGCTTTATACAAATATTGATCTCTGTTGCGCACCTGGAACTAATCTACTGTTATTTGTCCAATGTACCTCAATTAAAAAAAAATTACGCTGTGAGACTCTGGGTCCTTTTATAGTCCCTCGTAAAGTTTTTTGTTTGTGTTAGCAGGAAGTTGACTGGTTAGGTTCAGACCACAGGTCACCTTTTGTATGTGGCGGTTCCAGTGTTAATTTGGTTTTCAGAACATGTGCTATTTTTTCTTTTCCCTATTTGGAGTTGTCTGCCTCTCGTTGAGCCATTTAGGGTTTAGGCGAAGTGATGGTTCATAGCTTACTTGAGTTCTCTGTGATGGGCCTGTACTGCTTTCACTAGATGCCACACAGCTCCAGCTTGAAGGGGAGCTGGGGCTCGTGCTGCTGGCTGGTACACCGACCCGCCGAAAGAACCTCTTCCCTCATCCTCTGGGATAGTTTTTCAGGGGCTCCCTTTTTTTTTTATTGCCCCTGGCCAGAAGGAAGGATTACCGCATAGTTTTAGCCTTCATGCTTTTTTGTAATTCTGCCTGACGAGGGTGCAGTGGCAAGAGATGGAAGGGATAGACAGAAGGAGGAGGTTTCTCTCTGGAACTGTGCACAGCAGGAACCCCTGTTCGGTTCTTCTAGCCAGAGAGAGGGGTTTGCTCTGGAGGTGTTAGCTGCCTGCCTCACTGTGACATCAGTGCTCTTCTACAGCTGGGGCTGGAGTTGGGCGGGGGCTGCAAGAGAAAACAGAGGACACGAGAAGAAGTACAGGGTCCCCACCTTCTTGCTCCCCCAGTCTATCCAGAAAGATAGTCCCCTGGAATCTGCAGTCCTCACCTACCAGGCCAGGAGATGCAAGAAGAGAAGCTGGCAAATGAATGCCCAGTGTGCTAGTTGTCAGTCGAGTTGTGATTTTCTTCCCCAGCCCACCTGCTATTTTTTGTTTTGTCTTGATTTTTGTTTTTTGGGCAGGCTGGGGAAAGAAAAGCTGTAATGGGCTTTCTCGGTCGTGGCTGACACCAGTGAGGGTTTTCTGATACTGGCCAGATAACATGTTCACATTAGGCTGTTCTGAGATTGGCTGTCTAGTCAGAACCGCAAGGAATCTGAGAATAGTGCCCCCAAAAGTAATGAGGGCAGAGGGCATGCTGTAACTTGAAGAAATGGGAGAAGGAAGCTAGCCAGAAAGAACAAGTCTTACTCTTTCTATTAAAAAGGAAAATCTTTTCATAGATATTTTAAGTTTGTTTTCTAGGACTGTAGTTATGACAGTAGGTGTTATTAGGATTTATTAGGATTTTAAAAATTCTGTTGATTTGAGAGATTCTTATAACATCAGTTGACTACAAAAGAACTTAACTAGCTTATTTTTACTTAGCTCACCAAATTTGCAAGCAAAACCATGATTTGGATGTCAAATTGTTCAGAGTCACTTATCACCTCTGCTATTTCTGTAGACACTCTTTGGAAGTAAAGCTCAATTTCAAGTGGCAGCACTGACGATTATTAGCTTTTGAATTTAATATGTATTTTTATAAATCTTTTCTGGCTGAACTCTGCCAGTGCCTTAGCTGGATTCAGATGTGGAGTTTGCCTCTTCTTGAGCCAAATTATGAAGGCAGTAAAGTGTTCTCAGCTCCTCCTCCTCCTTGCCCTCTTCTCTCCCATTTGGCTATTCACATTTTTCTTTTCTGTTCCTTGAGCAGAATCGTCCTTCTGTCGGCCTGCTTATACTGTACTTAAGCTCTGGGTCTTTTCTTCCATACTACCTGGTACAGTATTTATCAGATCCACATCTTGAGACTTTTGCCCTTAAGGCCTTGCTTGCTGATTGACACTCATCAGAGAAGCTAAGGCATGATAATGGAATAATCCCTCAGTGATGTCCTTTGAATTTTTGCCTGTCCTACCTGATGCCTTATCCTAAAGGCAGGAGTAATATGAACTTTTATTATTATTATTAATTTTTATTTTTTTCCATAACCTACCCATTCTATCCCCCACCCCTAGCGAAGCACCTACCTGAGCTTAGAGAAAGCATACATTGTAACTGTAAAAAAATTTGAAAATACAGAATCTCAAAAGAGAAAATAGAAATCACCATGTTCAGCATTCAGTTCACTGTTGTCAGTTTTTTGGGCTACTTACCTAAGTCACTTTCCATGTAGTGATTATATACTCATATACTTTAAAAGGGTTCAGGCATAGTGTTTCTTAACTTTGATATTATACTTAAATATCAGAAGTGTTGGGGTGCCTGAGTGGCTCAGTTGGTTAAGCAACTGCCTTCGGCTCAGGTCATGATCTTGGAGACAGGGGAATCAAGCCCCATATCAGGCTCCTTGCTCGGCGGGAAGCCTGCTTCTCCCGCTCTCACTCCCCCTGCTTGTGTTCCCTCTCTCGCTGTGTTTCTCTCTGTCAAATAAATAAATAAAATCTTTAAAAAATATATCAGAAGTATGTTTTTAATTAAGTAATGGCCCTGGCATTATCATTTTAGAATGGACTCCATACAGTTCTGTCACAAGTACATAATAATTTATTAACCAGTTTCTTATTGTTGCACATTTAGATTATTTTCAAGTTCTTAGTACTTTTTTTTTTTAAAGATTTTATTTATTTGACAGAGAGAATCATAGCTAGAGAGGGAACACAAGCAGGGGGAGTGAGAGAGGGAGAAGCAGGCTTCCTGCCGAGCAGGGAGCCCGATGTGGGGCTCGATCCCGGGATTCTGGGATCATGACCTGAGCCGAAGGCAGTCGCTCAACCAACTGAGCCACCCAGGCGCCCTCAAGTTCTTAGTACTTTTTAAAAAAAATTTATTTATTTGACAGAAAGACAGCAAGAGAGGGAATACAAGTAGAGGGAGTGGGAGAAGGAGAAGCAAGCTCCCTGTGGAGCAGGGAGCCCAATGCGGGGCTCGATCCCAAGTCCCTGGGATCATGACTCAAGCAAGCCAAAGGCAGATGCTTAATGACTGAGCCACCCAGGCACACAAATTCTTAGTATTTTAAATAATCCTAAAATGTAAACCTATTGTGGCTTCCTTGGGTTACATGCCTGGAAGTCAAAGTGGGATTGATGTGTCATGGGGTGTAAGTTATACATTTCTGATACTTTTGATGCAGTTTCTCTTGGTGCTTATAAAATTGTAAGTAGTTGCTCAAATTCAGCGGAAGCAAGGGTGCCTTTTCAGTTTCAGCCTGATTCATATCAAAAAATTTGTAGTTTCTATTTCAGGCAGATAAGCTTGCAGCCATATGTAATTAGACATCACAGGTGGATTTCCAAGGATTTAGCTTTTCCCCCTTTTGGAAAATTGAATTTCTGTATACCATTGTATGGTTTTAATTTGGGTTAGAAAAAAAGACAAAAACAACAAAACCCTTCAAAAGGTAGACCGATCTCCCTCTATCCTAGGAAATTCTGTCTTATGAAGTGGTAGATCTCTTTCTTGTTTGGATGTTGTTGTATAATGGGGATCGGTACCACTATCCGACCAGGCAAGTTTGCTCCTCCCTTGGTCTCTGCGGTAGAGGGCCTAATTCTTGTCCTCCTCCAGTTGTGTTCCTCCTCTTGCCTTGAGTCAGGGGGCCAGGAAGCCACACTCACCTGGGTGTCATGTTTCCCACTCCCCCCACCCTTTTATACACACTGGATGACAGGACATTGGAATCGCTCGCTTTAAAGGCCCAGGGTGGCCTTCAGGGCCTTCCTGGGCTTTTCCCAGGTACGTCCTAATTGTGATCTATGATGGGGGAAGAGAGCTGACAGACTGTGGATGCAGCTGGGATGGTCACCTGTGTATGTGGAGGCAATTTAAAGGGTGGGGTGCGTATAGAAGAGGAAAGGACACCTCAGTTTAGACCCTTACCCTTGGCCCTGCAATTGTTAGGGGTGAGCCTGGAAGAGAACTTCCTATGTGGTGCTTTGTTACTGTACCTGTGTCCTGGGGCTGTTAGAGGTACCGCAGAGAAGCCTTCCAGGCAGAGAAAAAGTCAGATGCTAGAGCCTGGAGGCAGGGAACAAGATAGCGTCTTTGATCCCCTATTTCATCCAAGAAATAGGGTGAGAAATGAAGCGTGGAAAAGCGGATGGAGAATGAATCAAGAAAGACCTTTTATGCTGTGCTGGATTATGGAGTTTTGGAAAGGGTTAATGTCATTAGAACTGGATGGGGAGTGTCCTGGAAGAACAGGAGCAGAAGACAGATGTCACTTAGGCTGTTGGTGGTCGCCATCCAGGCAGTAGGAGATGGTCAGGGAAAAAGGACAACGGCCGTGATGACGAAGATAAGATCCTTTCTCCCTCTCTAGGGCTATTGTGTGGCCCAATTCAAGTAGGAAAATGTTCTGAAAATCGTTTTGGAAAGCTTTTAAGGTTCTGCAAATGTCATTAGTGTTATTGTTAATAACAAAAATAATCATCATATCTGTGGACAAAGGACAAAACTGACATTCCAGCTAATCTTAATTCTAATGTAAGCAGATGTGGAAACCAGCTAAGATGATGGGGATAACTGTCCTAATTTGAGATGTCATATCTCCCTAGGGCTCCTTTGGGCACAGGGGGGTAGCTCTGCTAGTCTTGGGATTGGTGGTCCAAGTGGAAAGGATGGCAGTGTTGGAGTTGCAGGGTTTTGGTTTCAGTGTTGATGGGGAAGTGTCCTTGAGGTGGGTCTCATCATTCAGTAGGTAGCTGTTCACATGGTCCCCTGTTGTCCGTAAGGCCTTTCCCTCCAGCTGCTGCACTCATGTCCCTGAATCTATAACCTCCCTACTTATGTTTTTCTAGAGGAAATAATCCTTGTCTCTCATCATGATGTAGAAGGGAACTGGGAAGAAGCGGTCTCCATTCATCAGATTTTCAACCAGTCTTGCTGTTTGTAGATTTTTTTGCTTTCTGAGATATTTGGTACTTTCAGCATGAGAGTTCCTACAGCTCAAATCTACTTTTTTCTTATTATCACCTGCCTATGTAGCTCTTAGATTTCATATTTTCTTGTTTTGATTAGTCAAAAAAGCTCATCTTGTGCTTCTCATCTTCCAAAAAATTGTTGACGCCTTCATTTGTTGTCATTTTTACCTATAATATCTTTGTTTTTGTCATCTTAGAGTATTACTGTTCATGCCTTGATCTCTTGAGAAATTACTCTTTTGTGGGTTTGTGGAAGCAAAGAGAAACATATATTTAGCAAGTTTCAATGTAGTTACACAATAACATAATGATTGCATATGTTTAAAAACTTTATAACGGGGGCTCCTGGGTGGCTCAGTTGGTTAAGTGACTGCCTTCGACTCAGGTCATGATCCCGGAGACCCGGGATCGAGCCCCACGATCGAGCCCCATATCAGGTTCCCTGCTCGGCAGGAAGCCTGCTTCTCCCTCTCTTACTCCCCCTGCTTGTGTTCCCTCTCTGGCTGTGTTTCTCTCTGTCAAATAAATAAATAAATAAAATCTTTAAAAACAAAAAACCAAAAAAACCCCCCCAAATTTTATGACACATTTTCTCTGTACTTTCTATGAGAATTTTAACATTAAGATTTCTAATATTAATATTATTATAGATTGTGTAGCTGTAGATTTCTTGAGGAAATTGAAGTTTCCTTTATTTCTTCATCAGTAGACTTGATTTAGAATTTCTTTTTTTTTGAAACTTGCCCTCACAGTACTGGAGAGTGACAGAGGCAGTTGGTTTCCCTTTATTAAGAACAGTGAAAATATGAGCTATAGACTATAGTTGTATAAACATAGATGATTCTTTCAAAGATGAAGAGGAATTTGGGTGCAGAGTATTGGTTGAATTGATGTCGTCAGGATAGGTCCAAGGACCCATAGGGTGTCCTGCTGGACCAGCCAAGGGAGCCTTTTTTTTTTTTTAAGATTTTATTTATTTGACAGAAACACAGTGAGAGAGGGAACACAAGCAGGAGCAGTAAGAGAGGGAGAAGCAGGCCTCCCGCCAGGCAGGGAGTCTGACACGGGGCTTGGTCCCGGGACTCTGGGATCATGACCTGAGCCGAAGGCAGTCGCTTAACCTACTGAGCCATCCAGGCGCCCCATCCAAGGGAGTCTTTGACTTCATGAAAGATGGAAGTCAAACATGAGCCAATAGGAGGTGAAAGCAGAGTTTATGGAAGAGAGAAAGAACAAAAGAGCACATATAGACTGACAGTCTGGGAGACCCAGAAAAGAAAGGAGCATGAATCTTCTCTTTGCTTGGGGTCTAGAGCTTTTTGTTGGGGACTGTGTTCTGGTGCACCTGTCCTCTCAGTCATCCAGGACCCGATTAGAACAAAGACGAGAGCCAAGTGCTATTGCATGGGCCAGGGTGCCTTGGTGGAGAGATATCTAGTGCAGGTGGTCTGGAATAAGTATATAATAGCTTTGTCAGGTCATTCTCACCTGGTCCTTCCTTAGATGTTTATCTATTCTAGAAAAATCTTTAACTCCTGTCCCATGCAAGGAGAATATATGCTCTTTACATTATAAGGCCTGTGCAGAGTGGGGTGGAGGGGTGTAGATCCTAGCAAGGATAGGAGCCAGAAAAGAAGCAAAGGAAGAAAAACAACTTTTTTTCCTGACGGGGTTCTTTCTATTTCCCTTTCTCACTTCACACTGGTAGAGGTGAGATTGGGACCTAGGTCTGTTGTTGCTAGTTTATTGCCTACCCCTTTACAAGCTTGCACAGAGACCCTACAGAAGAAAAATTGTTTAAGCTGGATCTTTCCCAGAAGCCCCGGGCACTTTCCTTGACACAAAAACATAAGCCCCACGAGACCAGGGACTTGGCTGCTTGGTTCATTGCAGTATCCCTGGCATCCACATGTCTACATTTGTCACATGTGCAGTGCCCAATCAACCTATATTGGTTTACACAATGAATACGTGAAAGGCCTTGTTGACCAAGGTAGACATTGAACTCAGATTTAGAACATGAACTCTTTCAAAATAATTTCTAAAAAGCAGTAGTGTCTGCCAATGCAGAGACGAAGATGTATCATAAATAGATCAGATACCTATTACTTTACTTAGCCTGAGGTTCCCATGGTAACTTCATGTTCCTTTTATAAATGAAAAATCTGAATATAAATATTACTGCACACTGCTACTGTGCACACGTACTTGATAATGTAGGCTAAGAAAGTTTTTATGATAAGATGGATGTGTGTCTGCATGGAGTATTCTCACCCTTTCAGCCTCCCCTCAGCAGTCAGATGAGTAATGCTCCCTCATGGGAAGCGGAGTTGGAAGTATTTGCACTATGGACCACCGTCTCATGCTCTCTTCCCTTCTTGCTGCCTCGCTTTCTCAAATATGGTGCCAAGCTCTTTGCTGAGCACTTCAATTCCTGAGCTTTTGTCCCAGATGAGCTGCAGTTTCAGCAAATACAGAGCTCTGCTCTTCTCAATGCTTTACATAAAAACGTGCAGAGAGAAGGAACCCTACATGAAGGAAATGAATCACATTGGCTTCTTTTGGTCCCATTCCTCTGTGTGTTCTCTTAAGTATCAGAACCCTATCTTTTTTGAGGCCCAAAGGCTCTTACTGCCTCTATGGTTTTGATTCTGAGGTTGCCTGGGTGGCTCAGTCATTAAGCATCTGCCTTTGGTTCAGGTCATGATCCCAGGGTCCTGGGACCGAGCCCTGAGTTTGGCCCCTGCTTGGTGGGAGGCCTGCTTCTCCCTCTCCCACTCCCCTTGCTTGTGTTAGCTCTCTCACCCTCTCTCTTGCTCTCTCTGTCAAATAAATAAATTATTTTCAAAAATCCATATTTTTGATTCTGTACTACAATTTGTGCTCGTCTAGTGGGTCTTGATAATTAAATGGAGTCACCTCTTAATTGACTACAGAGCCTAGGCCAGGGAGCGTGTGGGAGCTGAATTTCTCATGGGCAGGTCACTGCCATGAACAAAACTCGGAATCCAGAAGTTCAGGCAGCTTCATTTGTTCTTTTATTAGTTACCGCCATCAGGCATCTGTCTGTCTGTCCTCAGGCTGCTATATTTCACTGCATACCCTCTAGCATATTACCTTCAGGACTCATCTCACTGTCACACACTATCATACTGGATAATTTATGAAGGATCAGGTGGCCCTAGAAGACTTACAAACCCTGTTATCTTTCCGGGATTTCTCCACAAAGCCTATTCAGCTCACAGATATTACATAATGAGTTCACATCATGCACATTCTACCTTATTTTTCCAGAAAACATGGCCCCTAAGAAGCAATCCATTTGGGTGCCAGGAAGTAGGTATCTGCTGGAAGGCTTAGGGAAAAATTGGCTGTGATGAGTTCATCAAGAAGTGCTACGACATTGTACTTAATGGGGGAGTCCAAGAGGTTTTTGTTGGTAATTGTCACCAGATGGAGATTTTACTTGAACACTGACCTGGGATGGTCCTGTGCCACTTCAGAGCCCTTCATGTTTCTGCTCTCTTACAGGATGATATGATATGTGTGTACGTGTGTGTGCCCTGTCCATCTCAACAAAATCAGAAGCTTATTGAGGACAAGGACTATGTGTTTTAATTATTTTAAATCTTCCCTAAAGCCCTTAGGCCATAGTACTTATTAATAGTTAAGAGCCACATAGTAAAGAAGGATATGTTAATGTTAATGTATAAAAATGATATCTATTGATAAAGGCATAAATCATTATATATGTTAATGTTTTATATAAAATGTTAAGATATGTATGTATATATGCAGATTATTTTTATATGTGAGATTTATTTAAAGCATTGTCTAGCCTCTGTGTAGTCACAGTTGTCATCATAATTAGGAGATGGTACCCCGGGTTTTCTGAGTGCCATGAAACGTTTGTACCGTAAATAACTTTTATGTGTAGGGGTATCAGAGAAAAAACAGAACTGGCCAGTAGTTCAAGTAGTAAGAACAGATTTTATTCAGAAACAGCTGTAATAGGAATAAAGAGACCCTAGTATAGAAGTGGGCTCAATTCTGAATATAGCATGGTCAAGTGGGGGTTTATAGGCAAGGAGCAGGGTGGGGGTCAGTGGGTGAAGAATTAGGAAGAGGAGCCATCAGGGGCAAGGGGGATTCTGGCTAAACGGACTTCAGAACTGGGTGATGCAGAGACAAACAGGGAAGCCCAAAGGCCTAGGGTTTTATGGGAAGAGAATGTGTGTGTGTGTGTGTGTGTGTGTGTGTGTGTGTGTGTGTGTGTGTGTGTGTGTTGGGGGGTGGGGAGATGTACCATGATTTCTAGAGGGATAATCTTTCCCTAAGTGTTTGGTGATCAGGAGTAATTACATGTTCTGTCCCCTTTTGGGTTGTTTCCTGTTTTTCACATATTTACATTGTACAATTTTCAGAGGATCCCACTGTTTTATTATTTGGGGCAGTGTCTCTATGCTCCAGCATTCTGGGATTGGCAGACCTGTTAAAATAACTGCCATCTTTTGAGTGTAGTAAGGCCAAAGGCTTGTGAGCTGACATTGTGTTGTTCTTGGAGTGCACACTGACTCAGGTTGGTCTGTTTGGTGATAAACTACCTGGAGCCTGAAATGGAGACAAAGTGTCAGGAATTCTACCCCTACAACTTGTCAGAAAACTTGTGAAACATGTTGAAATAGGCAGAAAAGATTACCAGGTGTCCTGCATGGTGCCCTTTACTGAAAGATCAGTTCCCATTGGAGCCTATACATTTGTCCTTGAACTATTTTACAACATTGTTCAGTTGTAGGAAAACAATAGTCATACAAATGACTCATGTCCATGGAAATGAGAGTGTGTTTCATCCTTTGAATGCACTTGACTGATCGCCCTCTCAATATTTACCCTTGGCACCTCTTAGTTCGTGTCACTTTCCAGATTGCTTGTTCTGCGTGTTCTTTGAATTGTCCTTTGAACTGCTTATAACATGTTAATGATAGGTTTGCTGATTAATGATAAATAAAATTGTCAATGGATATTCATTCCATATTTTATAAGAAAAATTTTTTTTACCTTTTTAGTTGCTCTTAAACACCTAGGAGATTCTCCTTTCCAAGGGATCGATTTAAGTGCTCAGTGGTTGGGGGCTGGCGGGTCTGTGGCTACAGCTTTGGGAGTTGGCTGTAAATCAGTACCTTGAAGGCCACTCGGAATATTTGAGGAGCAGATATTGTATCTTTAGCGATTTTGCTATATCACAGTATTTCTTACATCTTTGCTATGGATTTTAAGGGTTGGTTTCAGAAACAGATTTAAAAAAAAATACTTTGTTACCAGCCCAGATGAAATAGCCTATTAAATAATTTAAAACCTGTCCAGCTTGGGATATAGTCTAAATTCCTGACCCTAAGTACTGCCCTCTCCATGAAATAGGTCTGCATTACAGTATTTTTCAATTATAAATAAACACATTTAAAGCTTCCTGCTGTAATCATAAGAATTTTGTAACATAAGAGTAGTTGTGGCCCTTTAGAGGTCAGCAATCGGAAGGGGGCAGGTAGGATAAAGAATTTTAGGAAAACTAATTGGCACATGACATCTACCATTACAGCTAAAGAATACAATATGCCCTTGACCTGTTCTTATTGCTGTTCTCATCTCCTAACTGGCAAATTGAATGACACAGAGGCGGTGGTCCATTGGTTGAAGAGAGCTTTCTGAGCTTCCTATTTATCCTGGGGTCTTCATTTGAAATTCATGTCAGACTTCTCAGTATCATTATTTTGCAAGGATGATAACAAATTACCTGCATTTTACATATGAGGGCCAGGAACTTCTCAGTGGGATATGAAAATAGGAAAGACTTCCTAATACAAATAACTGGAAACAAGAGAGTCCTTATGTACTGCATGGCTGATCAAGGCTTTTCTACAATGAGGGATTGTGCTAGGCTGAAGAATTCTCCCCTCCCCAAGTCCTAATCCTTGGAACCTGTGAATGTTACCTTTAGAGGTGAAGAATCTTAAGATGGGGGCGCCTGGGTGGCTGAGTCATTAAGCGTCTGCCTTCGGCTCAGGTCACGGTCCTGGAATTCTAGGATGGAACACTTCATTGGGCTCCCTGCTAGGTGGAAGCCTGCTTCTTCCTCTCTCCCTGACCCTTGCTTGTATTCCCTCTCTAGCTGGGCTTCTTGCTGTCAAATAAATAAATAAAATCTTCAAAAAAAAAAAAAAAAAGAATCCCGAGATGGGCGAATATCTAGGTGGGCCCTAAATGCAATCACAGTGGGGGGATAAAAGAGGCCATGTGTCCGCAGAGGCAGAGACTGGAATGATGTGGCCACAAGCCAACCAATGCCAGTGGCCACCGGACGCTGGAAAAAGGCAAGGACTGGATTCTTGTCTAGAATCTCCAGAGGAAGCCTGGGCTGGCTGATCAGTGATACTTGAAGATAGAATTGTAAGAAGACATCTCTTTGTGGTAATCCATTACAGCAGCCGTAGGAAAACCAATATAGAGTCTGCTAACTGGTAGTGGGGAGATGCTGTAACAAGTACCTAAAAACGTGGAGGTGGCTTTAGAATTGGGTAAGGAACTGAAATGGGAAGAATTTGAAGGCACATGATAGGGAAAGCCTGGGTTGCCTAAAATAGACTGTTGGCGGAAATAAGCATATGAGAGACTCCGCCCAGCAAGGACTCAGTGAGGAGCACAGTGGAAAAAACCAAGATAGGTCCTAGAGAAAAAGTAAACTGTGTAAGCACAATGTTGGTAGAAATAGAAAAGGTGCTATTGGTTAGGGCTGAGAAGAAGATGAGGCATATGCCTTTGGAAATTGGAGGAAAGATGATCCCTGTTATGCAGTACCAGTAAAGGTAGCAGGATTTTGTTCTGTGAATGTGTGGAAGGCAACACTTAAAAGTGATGAACTTGGTTATTTCCAGAGGAGATTTATGTATTAAAGGTTGGGCCTGTTTTTTTCTTGCTGCTTTTAGTAAAATGTGAGAGGAAATAGGTAAATCGAGGGACAAATTCTTTTAAAAAAAAAAAAAGATTTTATTTATTTATTTGACAGAGAGATCCCAAGTAGGCAGAGAGGCAGGCAGAGAGAGAGGAGGAAGCAGGCTCCCTGCTGAGCAGAGAGCCCAATGCGGGCCTAATCCCAGGACCCTGAGATCATGACCTGAGCTGAAGGTAGAGGCTTAACCCACTGAGCCACCCAGGTGCCCAAGGGACAAATTCTTAAACGAAAAAGAAACCAGACTTGATGATTTGGGAAGTTCTCATTTGTGCAGATTGCAAAAGATGGTAAAATTAGGAGACCTACACATAGTTGGGAAACTGTGCTGTGGAGAGAAAGAAGCGAGAGAGTGTGTCCAGAAATCCTTTCACTAGTGCTACAGAAACCAGGTGTCAGACTCATCGGTCTCTTTAACCTCCTCAGCAGAACCCAGGAATAGGGATGGGACTGTTCAGGAAAGATCTGTGGTGGCCCCTCCATCTAATGGCATGAATCTTGTGAATATATATGGGAGACCCACAAGGTTTTTGAGAACATCAGCAGAAATACTGCCAGCTTGAACTGAAAGGGATCGAGGTGGATGAAATGGAGGAAGGCTTTTGGGATCCCAAAATTTTACAGGCAAGAAACAGCCTAATAAGATTGCTCAGCCAAAAACATGCTCTACTTTTCAGAAAACAAAACAAAACCAAGAATGACTCTGAGGGTGGAGCATTGGGCCTTGTGTTGGAGCTGTAAACTATCGGGGATTATTTCTAGGCCTTGAAACCTAATGGAATCTACCCTGCTGGATTTTGAAGTTACTTGGGACTGCTGACTTTCTCCTTCCCTTCCTCCTTTCCATTTTGGAGTGGGAACACCTATAACTGTGGTTAAGGTCCAAACCCCTTGTATTTTGGAAGCAGGTAACCCAGGCCCCAGATAGAGAGGAATTTTTCCCCAGTATGGATCGTGACCAGTGTGGCCCCATACCTGATTTAGAGGATTACATTTGGGATTTTTGAGCTCATGAGATGCAAATGAGATTCTAGACTTGGAGTTGATGCTGTAATGGGCTGAGAGTTGAGTTGATGTTGGGATACGGTGAAGGTATTTGGCATGTGAAGAGACATGCATCTTTGGGGCCAGAGGTGGACTGTGATGGGCTGAATAATGTCTCTCCCTGACCCAAGAAAAGATTTATGTGTCCTCATCTCTAGAACCCATGATTTATCTTTTATGGAGAAAAGGACTTTGAAGATGTGAATAAGTTAAGATGGGGAAATTACTTTTTAAAAAAATAATTGATTTGATTTTTTTCTTTCAGTTTTCCACGATTCATTGTTTATGCATCATACCCAGTGCTCCATGCAATCTGTGCCCTCCTTAACACTCACCACCAGGCTCACCCATCCTCCCACCCCCTCCCTTCCAAAACCCTCAGTTTGTTTCTCAAAGTCCAAAGTCTCTCATGCTTTGTCTCCCTCTGTGATCTACCACAGTTCACATTTCCTTTCCTTCTTCCACTGTCCTCCATGTTATTCCTTATGCTCCACAAGTAAGTGAAACCATATAATAATTGACTTTCTCTGCTTGGTTTACTTCACTCAGCATGATCTTCTCCCATCCATGTTGATTCAAAAGTTGGGTATTCATTCTTTCTGATGGAGGCATAATATTCCATTGTATGTATGGACCATATCTTCTTTATTCATTCATCTCTTAAAGGGCATCTTGGCTGTTTCCATAGTTTGGCAATGGTGGCCATTGCTGCAATGAACTTTGGGGTATATACGGCCCTTCTTTTCACTACATCTGTATCTTTGGAGTAAATACCCAGTAGTGCAATTGCAGGGTCATAGGGTAGCTCTATTTTTAACTTTTTAAGGAATATCCAGACTGTTTTCCAAAGTGGCTGCACCAACTTGCATTCCCACCAGCAGTGTAAGAGGGTTCCCCTTTCTCTACATCCTCTCCAACACTTGTTGTTTTTCTGTCCTGTATTATTTTGGCTATTCTAACTGGTGTAATGTGGTATTTCAATGTGGTTTTGATTTGAATTTCCCTGATGGCTAATGATGATGAATATTTTTTCATGCATCTACTAGCCATTTGTATGTCTTCTGTGGAGAAGTGCCTGTTCATGTCTTCTGCCCATTTTTTTTGATGTGATCATCTTTTTGGGGGGTGTTGAATTTGAGGAGTTCTTTATAGATCTTGAATATCAGCTCATGAAATTACTCTTTATTGTCTAAGAGGATCCTAAATGTAATCACAAGTGTACTTAGAAGCATGAAGCAGAGGGAGATCAGACAGAAGAGGAGAAGGTGGTGTGACCACAGAGGCAGAGACTGGAGTGATGCTCCCATAAGCCAATGAATGCCAGTAGTGACCAGAAACAGGAAGAGGCAAGGAGTGGGTTCTCCCCTCAAGCCTCTGGAGAGAGGCTCACACCTTGATTTTGGCCCAGTGATACTGATGTTGGACTTTTTGCCTCCAGAACTGTGAATGGATAAATGAGAGCTGTCTTAAGTGGCTGTGTTGTGACTTGTTGCAGCAGCCATGGAAAACTAACATAGATATGAGGGGAATCATAGGTTTTCTGCTTCTCTATGTACTCTTGTATTCTGTTTGGTTTAGAATTTCTTTCATCTCAAAATGCTCTTCGAAGCAGAATGGCATTACGTAAACTGAGAACAGTGGTAAATAGACACAAGGTTTGACTTTGGCTCTCAGCTATGCTACATACTAGCTGGTGGTCTCTGGCTAAATCACTTATCCAGTTGGAGTTTGTGTGGAACAATGGTAATATTATTCATGGTCCTTCCTGAACCTTAGAGTTGTTAGTGAGTAGTTAATGAAATAGCTGTGTGTGAAAAATACCAGGTGAATAAATATATGGTTCTATAATTTTGACCTATTAATTATGGTCCTTCTAGCTCTGTCAAAGCTACAATGAGCAATTTTGCACAGAAGTCAGTGACCACATTAAATATTTTCCCTCTTGGAATTCAGTGCTACTAGAGAGATTTTGGCTTCAAATTTTTGAACACTTTAAAGCTTTTCATACCAACAGGTCTTCTTCTCTCCAGAAAGCTTGTACCACTTTACTCTTTGACTGGAGGCCCACTCCACTGGAGTATTCCTTTTACTGCCCTGTAACCTCAGATAGCTTTTAAACATTATTTTACAATGTTATGTCAACTCGATGAAAATAGTTTGTATTTCTTTGGTGGGGTTTAACTTTTTAAAGTTTATTGATTTTTAACGAACTGCTTATGTTCTTTGACCGCGTTTCAAATAATCATTTGTTTTTTTCTGGGCTGGTTTTTAGAAACCCAAGTTAGTTAAGTTAATTAATCTTTGCTGTATTTTGTTTCTCCACCAATTTTTTGTGCTATTGTTTACCTTTCGTGTTTAACCTTTGTATGCAGTTAAATTTAGTGAATTTTATTGCTTTTCTTTCTCCCTCCCTTCTTTTCTCCCTCCTTCTATCTTTCCTTCTAGAAAGTCTTTCCTATTTAGCTGCTTTTATTGATTTTTTTTTTTTTTAAGTATAGATTTGGCCTGAACTGACAGTAAGGCATATTTGAAATCCAGGATCCTGTCAGTTTAATCTCAAATTACCTGTTGTCAAACTTGGTCAAAAGTTTGAGTGGAAAAAATAATATTCACAGATGGTTGTCTAAAGAGTATACTAAATTTTATTTTTGGGTGAGAGTCTAAATGCAACATAAAGCCCTTGCTTCCAGTCTGATAATTCCACTTTCTCTAACTTAAGATCCCTTCTCATTTTATCTTAAGCATATGCAGGAATTGAAGCAGAAGAAACAAAAACAAAAACGGTTTGTGCCTTTCCACATCTCCAGTAACACCTTTCTCTGTGTCATACTCTCTGCCCTCACTGCCCTTAGTAAGGATAATAATTCAACCATTTGTTAAATGCTAATGCAGTATAGCCTCACATATCTAACATTTTACATGTGTTATCTTAATTTCCACAACAAGCTTACAAGGTAGGAAATATTTTTTTCCAAAATATTTTATTTATTTATTTGACACAAAGAGAGACGGTGAGAGAGGGAACATAAGCAGGGGGAATGGGAGAGGGAGAAGCAGGCTTCTGCCGAGCCCAGGACTCTGAGATCATGACCTGAGCTGAAGGCAGATGCTTAGTGACTGGGCCAGCCTGGTGCCCCAGAAATATTATTTTCATTTTTCTAATGAAAATTGGATGCTTTGAGAGGCTAAGCGTCTTGCCCAGTAACATATACTGTACTTGGTGTAATGGGACGTGAATTCAAAAGCAGACCTTTCTTATTTTGGAACTCATTTCTTAACTGCTAATCTTTCCATGTATGTGCATGCCCATATGCGCGCGCGCGCACACATACACACACACACACACACACACACACACACCTTCCCACCTTACCTGATTTCCCAAAGTTGATATAATTTGATATTTCTCTTCTCTTTGGTCACTGATACATTAAAGGAGGCAAAATAGAGTGGATGAATCCAAATAGCAACATCTAAGATATTAAACTGAATAAATAAGGTATGGACTGAAGATATTAGGGGGAGGTTTAGAATTTCTTTCATCTCAAAATGCTCCAATGCCATTATGCCCTTGTTCGTCCTCAGTTTAGGCATCTCACACATGTAATGTGCTTGGACTAGGGGAGGTCAATGTGAAAGTTTCAAAGCATCCAGAGACTAGAGCTAAGTGGGTTGATCTTAATTTGGCATTTGTAATCAATGTCTCTTTTATAGTCTGTGATTGATGGCAGCCTGCTCTGGTGGATGTGTATGGAGCCTGGGAAAGGTGCTTGAAAAACTGCTCATCCTTTACTAGCATTTGGATGAATAATTATCATACCTGCTGTTAAATTTTAAACAGAGTGAGAATTAGGTCAGTGGGAATAGTTCTTTCTTTTTTTGAAAAACCGAGGACAGCGATGGCCTTCAGTTTCCGAGGATTATTTAGCTGTTAGAATCCTATCTATCAATTATTTGGAGCTTAAAAAGTCTGCAAGAGGAATAGGGAAGGATAGCTTTTTCGGGGAGGTGAGACTAAAAGTCACAGCTTGAGTGCATTGACTGTCCCCTCATCCTGGCCTCAGTGCCTAGTCACTGCCTGGCCTCATAATTTTTGGTAAAACAAATCCAGACCAAACACAAATCCCTGCTTCGTATGAGTGGAAGAGGGTTAGAATGAGAGCCAAGCAGAGAGGACAGTTAGGAGTCGGGCTTGCACACAGGCTGGGGATGAGGGAGAGACCTCAGTTGTCCCGTGAAAACCAGCTCTAATAACAGCTTGTTTCTGTGATTGTTTGCAGAACGACTACCACTTTGAATACACGGAGTGTGACAGCAGTGGCTCTAGGTGGAGAGTTGCCATCCCGAATTCCGCTGCCGACTGCTCGGGCTTGCCTGACCCCGTGAGAGGCAAAGAATGCAGTATGTTTTGACATTTGCACTGTTCCCTTGCCTGGCTAAACTGCATCCCTTCAGCCCAAGAAGTGAATGAAAATGAATATAAGAGACTTTGGGGGAAAAGGAACCTAGAGCATTGCTAGAGCAATGCTTCTTAACCCTCTGTGCCCTTTTGCCTGAGTCTGTAATGAGACACAGGCAGAATTAGAGGATGCTATTTTCATTTATTTATTGAAAAAATTTCATTTAAAATCTGGTTTACTATCTCAGTTGAAACTCTGGAGGGCAGAGTGGCAGAATCTCGCTTTAATGGATTTTTTTTTCTTTACGTTTTAAAAAAGTTTTAAAACCACTTTGGGAAAGTAAATATAACATCAAATGTACCATCTCAGCCATTTTTAAGGGTAGAGTTCAGCAGCATGAAGTACTTTCACATTGTTGTGCTCTCATCACCCACACCCATGCACAGAACTCTGCCATTTAACAACGGGTCTCTTTTTTAAGACTAGGAGATCATGCAATTTGTCTTTTTAGTGTAACCTACAGAGAGATGGTAGAATTGATGACTGTCACATTCAGGAGCTTGTCTTAGCAATAAACGGGTTGGGAGGGCAACATTATGAGTGAATAGAGAAATAGGTTATTACATTTGTCTTCATTTGTAAACTCTGCTTTTTTAAATCTTTCCCTTTGGTGAGTTACAGGTTCCTGCAGTAAAGTAGTCTTGGGGGTAGATTAGAGTTCAAAGCTGAAAATAAGACAAACAGGTTATTTTGAGTTTCCTGCTATTTCTCAAATGGTCTTCCAAAAAGCTTACTTTTTCTGTTTCCAAATAAAAGAACAGATAGATAAGCAGATTATTAAATGGTAAGTTAATTCCTTCCCTTTCATAAAATGTGTTTCTCTTACTAATGAGAGGAGTATTAGCATAAGTGTTGGGTTTACGGAGAAAAGGGAGACAGGAAAACAGCAGTGGTCTCATGGGAAAATTAGTGGAGAAAACTAACTATTTTAGTGAATGATACCAAATGAATACAGAGAGAACCTGGGATCCTTGTAGTCAGGTAAAGAGTTCAGTCTAGCAAGACTCAAGAGGATAGTGGGGCCAGATTAGAATAAGATGTTATGACCTGTGGTATTCTCAGCCACCTGTGCGGAAAGAGCATTAGCTCTCAGTAGGGGAGGATTTGTGCGTGAAATGGAAACAGTCTAAAAAATACCAGTGGAGTTTGCTTGCTGTGAAATGCTTCAGTTACTTTCCTAGAAAATCTGTATATTGATATTTACTTTTTAAATTACTAACATATAATGTATTACTTGCATCAGGGGTACAGGTCTGTGAATCATCAATCTTATGCAATTCACAGCACTCATCATAGCACATACCCTCCCCAGTGTCCACCACCCAGCTACCCTATCCCTTCCCCCACCCCCCCAGCAACCCTCAGTTTGTTTCCTGAGATTGAATCTTTTGTGGTTTGTCTCCCTGTCTGGTCCCACCTTGCTTCATTTTTTCCCCTCCCTACCCCCTCCACCTTTCAAATTCCTCCTGTCAGAGAGATCATATGGTAATTGTCTTTCTCTGATTGACTTATTTCGCTCAGCATAATACCCTCCGATTCCATCTACGTCATTGCAAATGGTAGGATTTCATTCTTTTTGATGGCTGCATAGTATTCTGAGATATATCTATATATATAGATATATCTCACATCTTCTTTATTCATTCATCTGCTGATAGACATCTAGGTTCTTTCCACAGTTTGGCTATTGTGGACATTGCTGCTATAAACATCTGGGTGCATGTGCCTCTTCGGATCACTATATTTGTATCTTTAGGGTAAATACTCAGTAGTAGTAGCAATTGCTGGGTCACAGGGTAGCTCTATTTTCAACTTTTTGAGGAACCTCCATACTGTTTTCCAGAGTGGCTGCACCAGCTTGCATTCCCCCCATCAGTGTAGGAGGTTTCCCCTTTCTTCGCATCCTCGCCAACATCTATGGTTTCCCGACTTGTTAATTTTAGCCATTCTGACTGGTGTAAGGTGGTATCTCACTGTGGGAATAACTTCTGTCTTATCCCTCATCTCTTCCTTCCTTCCTCTGTCCTTCCCTTCCTCCCTTTCTGCCCTTTCTCTTCCTTTCTCTCTATTGCTATCTGACTGGAGAAAAGGCCTTTTTGTTTCAAACCAGACCAAACCTTAGAAATAAAAATCTTGGGGGCACCTAGGTGGCTCAGTCTGTTAAGCATCTCACTGGTGAGTTCAGCTCAGGTCATGATCTCAGGGTCATGAGATCAGGCCCCAAGCCAGGCTCTGAGCTCAGTGCATGGAGTCTGGTTGTCCTTCTCCCTCTGCTGCTCCCAGTGCTTTCTCTCTCTCTTTCTCTCTCAAATAAATAAATAAATTATTAAAAAAAAAAAAAAAGAAGAAAGAGAAAAGCCTGGCTACTGGGAATGGGAAGAGGATTCCTCTACCTGTTTCTTTGCATTTTTTTAGAATGCTAGAGCTCTGATGGGGGAAGTAAACACAATGAGCTATCTCTTCCTCTTGGGAATGATCTTCTATGGCTTACTTCCTCAAATATTAGTCAGTGTGTAATTTTGACAACCATAGCACACTTTTCTATGAGGATGACTATTTCAGATAGCTGTGATTCCATCTGATATGTCATCAAATTGGTCATAGTCTTGTGGGCATTTTTAATCTTGTACTTTGGTATTTATATAAAGTTCTAATATTTGGTTTTCTTAGATCAAAAAGTGCTAAGGTACAGAGTAGAAAAAAATTTGAACATAATTTTTTTTTCCTTTTTCTTGATTTCTCTCAAATCTGTATTGTTATGTATTTATAAGGAGAGTAACTCATGACAGTTTGGGTCAATAGCTTTTGATTTCAGTTTAGAAGTGAAGGATTCTCAGGGAGAGAGAGTTGGTTTTAACTTTCTAAATGGGAGATTGAGAAATCCCTTCCTTGGCATCGTAGCTCTTGCTAGTGTAGGCTTTTCCCCAGGATTCAACTCTTAGTCTGTTTCTGTTGTGTGAAAAGTTGTTACTCGGACAGGAGCAAGTACCCATGGGCACCGTGAGTACTTGGCGCTAAGTGCTGATCATGTAGCATGCTGTGAGTCTGTTCCATGGAATAGTGACTCCAAGAAATACTTCATGGATATATGTCATGGAAAACAAGTGTTTCAGAGTTTTCTGTGGTGAAACATGAGACAGTTTGGAAAGTGGTGAATCCCCTCACGGAGGGATGCAGTGAACATTATCATCTTAAAGTCTCTGAGAAACCTGATAAACACTTATAGAACTTTTCCCATGTGTTAAGTGCATTCCATTTTACTCAGTTTGCCAAGTTTAGTTGATTACAGTCCTCTTTTATCTAATGTGTAGTTGGACCCCACAGGCTAATTTCTGCAGATATAATTTCTGGAAGACACAAGTGTAAACACACATGCCTGGCTAATTAAAAGATTTTTATTTATTTATTTATTTGACAGAAAGAGAGACCACAAGTAGGCAGAGAGGCAGGCAGAGAGAGAGGAGGAAGCAGGCTCCCTGCTGAGCAGAGAGCCCGATGCAGGCCTTGATCCCAGGACCCTGAGATCATGACCTGAGCTGAAGGCAGAGAGGCCCATCCACTGAGCCACCCGGGAACCCAAATTTAGTAATTTTTTAAAAAAGATTTTATTTATTTATTGAAGAGAGAAGGGGAGGGAAGTGCAGAGGAAGAGGGTTAAGCAGACTCCACACACTGAGCACAGAACCTGACATAGGGTCAATTTCAGGATCTTGAGATCATGACCTGAGCCGAAACCAAGAGTTTGGAGGCTTACCTGATTGAGCCACCCAGGCACCCCTAATTTAGTACATTTTTATACGGCATTTCTTATACCAAGCTTAACTAATTTCATGTAATTTCTTTGCCCTACAAGGTTCATTTGCAGTCTTACTATACTGGTGTCTAGTTAAAGACCCCCCATGCGTGATGATGGTCAGCTGTGCTACACACCTCAGATTAATTCCAGCTCTGCAACCAACTTGTATGTCCTGGGCAAAGTATCTAGTTCACAGCTATTTATTGAGCTTTATTTTATTCACTGAACAAGCATTTATCATTTCCTATATTCTTGACAATAGGGATCCAAAAATAAACTTAAGAAGATTGCTATCTTCCATGACCTTTCAATCCAATAAGAGAGCACATACATGAATAAGTTCCTTATAGTGTAGGGGCAGAGTGAGTGAAAGATAGAAATAACCGAGGTGATCTTACCAAGGAGAGATGGATGACTTCCGCTCACAGGAAAAGGGCTCACAGTGAAGCAGGTGTAAGTTTGAAGTTCAGAGTCATCTGTTACCAGCTGAGTACCCTTGGAATATTATCTAAGCGTTGGCAGGTTCATGTGAAAAATGGTTACTGAGAAAGAATTATTACTAAGAATTATTACTGAAAAATTGTTCATGTGAAAAATCCTTACTGAGGACTGAGTCAATAAATGGCATATTTAATGGGACATATATGTTAAATCTCTGAGGATCTCTGAAGCAAACCCCAAAAGAAGTTGGGACTTTCTTCAACTACAGAAATTCTTAATTTAGAATAGAGTCCTTTTTCATTCATCCCAAGTGATAAAGCTGTAACTCTCTCAAGGTTCTTCAGAAAGTTCCAGAACCCTTGAATGTTTGTGGATTAGACACCTGGGATGTCCTAAATTAGAGACTGGTTTTGCTGCTTCATAATATAGGTGAAATACAGAGATCTGATCAGATTTCTGAAAATTCATTTTGTACAGAAAAAGGACAGGAACATTTTGTCCTCAATAGGCTTTATCTGGACTGTTGATACCTCAAGTTCCAGGCGGGAAAGGTGTTGAAGTTAATGGGCTCCAGCAACACACCGTCTGAGTGGAGAGGATTATGAAAAGAACAGCTCAAAAATCAGGCTTGGGCGCCTGGGTGGCTCAGTGGGTTAAAGCCTCTGCCTTCGGCTCAGGTCATGGTCTCAGGGTCCTGGGATCAAGGCCTGCATTGGGCTCTCTTCTCAGCAGGGAGCCTGCTTCCTCCTCTCCCTCTGCCTGCCTCTCTACCTACATGTGATCTCTCTCTGTCAAATAAATAAAATCTTTAAAAAAAAAAAATCAGGCTTATCAGTTGTGTTTGGTGGGAACTATGGTTGAGGGAGGATCTCTGAAAAACATGTTTTATTACAAGATGAGAGAACTCAGCCCTCAAAATTGCAGAATCAAGGGCAGCAAGACTGTTGGGAAGTAGAGGGTGACAAACACCTTCTAAGAAAGAGGAAAAGTTCAGGATGAGAAGAATCAAAATGTTAGGACATAATTGGAAGTTGAGAAAACTGATATGGCAGATGCATTGTTCTATCCCCTTTGGTGACCTCATCACGTTCTCTGAACGTTTTCCTTCCCTTGACCATCTCAGTTATATATTTTTTTTCTATAAAACTTGTGTCATCTTGTGCCCAGTGGACTAGAAGTGGTCTTATCTCCCATCAAACACTTAGGTCAGGAAGCCACAATAAAATCCGTTTGTTACTGTCTTTTTTTTTTTTAAAGATGAAAACTACCTTAGTTAGCTCTCTCATACAAAGTTGGAAACTAATTTAACTGGGATTGTTATCTCTCATGTTTCATGGATTATTTTTATGGGCAGAAGTTGGTGGGTGTTTTGGAGGGGAAGGAGGAGGATGGATAATCTAGCCCATCAGTCCCCTTGAAGAAGCACAGGAACAGTCACATAGTCCTATCTGACATTCCCTGGAAAGGATGTTAGAGGTGAGAATTCATTTTCAGAGATGTAGAGGGCATGCTTTCACTAAATACTCTTTTCAGGGAATAGGGTATTAAAGAACATGAGCCAGACCTGGTTTGTATTAATGTACTTGTTTATGTGTCTCCCTTTCATTTTTATACAGTGAGGTATAAAAATAGGGTTTTTTCTTTTCTTTTTAAAGAATTTAGCAAGTAAGAACTTAAAAAGGCCATGTTCCAGTGTTCTCTTCATCACTAGCACTGAGAGAGGAAAAAGAAGAGCTGGGATTCGCCAGGCTCAGTATTATGTTCCGATTTCTTATAGATGCCATTTTCTACTTTCTTTTGTTTTTGGTGAACATTATAATAATAAACCTGGAGGCAGTTGAAGTTTTAATTATAATGATAATTGATGGTCTGAATGATTAATGAAGGTAAAATTTATCATTGAGCCCAGGAACTACACATTATTGTCCCTGCTCTTCTGCCCTCAATGGCAGTGGATGATAATCGTTGCAGGGGTATCCTTGTAGAGTTGTCAATGATAACAGCGTCTACTGCTGTGACCTGATTATCTAAACTTATTCTATTGACCTAATTTAAATGAAACTAAACAACTGAAGAAAAAGAGGCATACTTGCTTCTCTTATTTCTGGAATTGATTTAATTATTCGTTTCCCATAAAGGTATATAATTATTTTTTATTTAGCTATTAACTTAGGTTAACAGATAAGATAGATTTTACAGTGAATTTGCCTTAGTGAATATAAATTTTCGATCTATTTTGAGGAAGATAAGTCTAGACTAGATTAGAATAGAAACTCCATCAGAATAGGGATTGTTGGGGCGCCTGGGTGGCTCTGTTGGTTGGGCCACTGCCTTCGGCCCAGGTCATGGTCCCGGAGACCCGGGATCGAGTCCCACATCGGGCTCCCTGCTCGGCAGGAAGCCTGCTTCTCCCTCTCTCACTTCCCCTGCTTGTGTTCCCCCTCTGGCTGTGTTTCTCTCTGTCAAATAAATAAAATCTTTAAAAAAAAAAAAAAAAAAGAATAGGGATTGTTTCCAAAATAGCCTTGGTGTATCGCTTTTGCCAACCAAATACTAGGTACCCAAGAAGTACTTGTTGGATGACTTTCTGTAATATAGTGCGCTTCCCAGATACTTACCTGCAATGACATTATGTACATTTCCTAATTCATCAACATCTCATTAAAAATTGAAAATTATTGGGGCACCAGGGTGGCTCAGTCGGTAAAGCACCGAACTCTTGATTTTGGCTCAGATCATGACCTCAGGATTGTGAGTTTGGGCCCAGCATAGATCCTACTTTAAAAAAATAAAAACAAAATAAAAATAATTGAAAATTCTTTTATTACTATTCATTACTGCTGTTTACTATTTAGAAAACAAATTTCAGTAATGAATAATCTTGAATTAAATAGAAAAATGGATGAATTGTGAATAAATGTAATTGATAGTTATCATCTTTCAAAGCATGGGATCTCTGGAGGAAGAAAAAGCAAAATTAAAAGGCCCTTGTGGTGAGAAGATTAGATATTCTTTATTGTTAGGCATAAATCATAGATGATAATCAGCATAGAAATGATTAATTCAGTAGCCGTTATTTAGTACATTGTACTGTGTGGTTGCTTGATAATAGTGATGGTTTGAATTTTTATGTCGCTTTTCACTGTCAGAGTGGTTTCCAGTGTCTCATGGGACCATAGCCGCCCTGTGAGGGAGAAAGTGAAGGGGTATTCTCATTGGAATGTGAACGAATGAAGGCACAGAGGATTAAGTAAATTGCGCCGGCCTTTTGCTAGTTGGTGACAGATCATATAAATGCTTTTTTTCCATATCTGATTCTTCACACCTGCATATTTCAACCTTTACAGATTCGCCATAGCAGAAATTGAGGTCAGAACACAGGCATAAAGCTGAGAACCGGAACCCAGAGTTTAGCACATGACCTCTTGGTTACAATTTAGACTTTTAGAGGATGGATTTTAACATTCTTCTTTCTCTGGGTACTTAGGGAAAATACTGTGAAATCCAAGACCGAACCCACCGTTACATGGTGTGTGACCTTATGCAAATCAGGTTTTTCTGTTCTTTCGGCAGAACTTTGGAGTCTGCTTAACTTTAATTCAATTCAGATATTCTAGAATTTTGAGGTTGTTGAAGAAAAACCATATTTATTTTAGAAATGTTTAATTGTTCAAATGAAACCTAGTCAAGTGACATTTCCAACCGTTAAAACAACTGCTTACAACTGCCTATCATCCTGCTTTTGTTGAAAGGGTCTTATGTTATAAAGAAATCTGAATGAACAGAATGCCCTACCTAAGATTGTAGAAACTTTTATGATCCAACTAAAAATCAGGGCAAGAAAGCAGTGTTGAAGTAGAAAGTAGAAAGTGGATGCGGCTAAGACGGAAGATACTAGAAAAGGGAAAGCTGGTCATTGTTGGTGACTGCCGAAAGAGGTGGGCAGTTCCATGCTGACATAATCTCATGGAATAAATTATGTTTTACAAGAATGTGTGGCTCTTCTCTTCCTTTGACCTGTGGCTTGAGAGCTGGCTTCCAGGTGGACAAAAGATTGAGGAATAGCAAATGAATAAAATACAAAAAGGTGCAGACTTTTTAGTTCCTCTGTATCTTTAAAGGCCCTGTACCCATTTGATTGTCTTTGAACACATAATTATTCTGAGGCAATGTAAAATCATCAGGCCAGTGGCAGAATTCTTGCGGTCCCAGACCCATGAATCGCATTATTAATAGTTACTGCTAGCATATATTGAGTGCTTTATGTGTCAGGCACACTGCTGAATGCTTCATGTGGAATAGCTCATTGAATTCCACAGCAGTCTTTGAGATAGATGTCATTACTATCTTCCTTTCATAGATGAGGATATTGAGACTTAGGGAAGTTAGCAGCTTGCTAAAATATTTCATGAATGTGTGTTTTGGGAGTGATATATTAAAAATTCCACAAGGTATCTGAGGCTGGGGAATGGTTATTGCTCAGTATGTACAATAATGAATATTGTTCAACAAATCAAGACAGGAAATGGAGAATGATGTCAAATATAATAATAGATTCATTTGAAATTGTTTGACTTTTTTGCACTTATTATAACAATTGCCTAAGTTGAATTTTCTTGGGGCACCTGCTAAATTTGAATATCAGTTTTGCCATCTGTTAATGGGTACCCTCCTAATTGGGTTATTTAAATGTACTGTGCCTCATTGTCCTCATCTGGTAAATGGGCATAATATTGTTCTCCTTCACAGGTCTGTTATAAACATGTCACTCCCAATTATTAATGGACTTCACATTTGCAAATTCACCTACTTTATAAAATGTATTCGCTATTTGTAGACAGCAGCAAAGACTTCAAGGTGACCCTGTGTTTTTATTTCCTGTCTATAGTAATAAATGTGTTTACTTAGGCATTTGAAAAAATAAAATAAAATGTATTCGCAACCGCCCCCCACATCAGTACAAATACTAAAATAATACTTTCACAGTCATTTGCTGACATAAACAGAGCTTTAAAAATGTGAGTCACCTGATCACATGGTCTTGGCTGAGGTCAAGTCACATTCTGCCTTATTTCTCATAGTGTCAACAAATGTCCTCTTCACAATTTATTTAATGCCATTTTTTCCTGCATTTTTATACTTCTTATTGGTGATTTTGTGGTCTAAAATGGCTGCAAATTTGGTGAAGTGCTGTAAGTGCAAGAAGGCTGTGATGTGCCTTGTGGAGATAATACTTGGGTTAAATAAAGATGAGTTGTAGTGCTGTTGACCCTAGGTTCAATGTTAATGAATCAAATATATGTTAAATAAGATGTTTTCCAACTGAAACCCACATAAAACAAGGTTAAGTATTGATCTGTTGCTAAAGGTATTGTGACCAAGTCTCAGAGGAGGCTAACCCAGGATTTTACCATGAATTAAAAAAAAGGACTGTGTAATAAATACTCAAAATATTCACTGTCAGCTTTCTTTCAGCTTTCCTTCTGGTCTTAGAGAAGGAAGCTCCTCTGAAAGAGTTGAGGTTCTTCTCAATGATTTTAACAGGGCAATGACCACTCTGAAATAACACAACACAATCTTCTTAGCTTCTAGAGTCCCTTATAACAATTTAACAAAATATTACTCCTTATGAATTAAAAGTTTGATTTAGGACACTAGACTAAACTATCTTCAATGATTATGTTATCAGAGAGTAAATATTTTCAGCTCAGCGTCTCTGCTTGGACTATTCAGCTCTGCTGTTGTGCTAGAAAAGCAGCCATAGACAATATATAAATGAATGGTTGTGACTGTGTTTCAATAAAACTTTATTTACAAAAACAGGCAGGCTGGATTTAGCCTGTGAGCTGGAGTTTGCTGACCCTTGACTTAATGTAATGTTGGTGCTTGGCTTATTATAGTATTTTTCAGTTTATAGAGGCCCTATAAATGGTAAAAGTGAAATAAACTCTTTCCCATTACTGTGCTGGTAGTGCTGGTAGTGATAATAATAGCATGTAGCGAATGTTTATTAAATGCCAGGCACTGTGCTGTGCACTTTATACTATATTTAATTGGTATAGCCGTATGAAGCAATACTATGATTATTTTCTCATTTTCCAGAGAAAGAGAAACTGAGGACCCCAGAGAGGTGAAGTAACTCACGTAAGGCCCCAGGAAGAGTGGTACAACGTGGTCCAGGATAGTTTGACCTTGTAGCCAGCATGCACTATTTTTTGCTTAACCTTTCCTTATTTTCTAATGTTTTACAAATTGTGGGATATTGATTTGAGAGTTCGAATTTCATTATACAGCATTGTAAGCTTTTCTGAAGAAAAACACTACTTCTCTGGATAAATAAGTAGACAACTGTGGGTTTTAGCTCTAAATCTTTAGTTTTTCAAAAGTAACTTGTATTTCTCATTAAGTTTTGAAATGTATTATCAAAGAAGAATGTATCTAAATGTGAGGCTTTGCTCCTTCATTCTCTGCTGGGAGACTTGTTTTTCTTTATCAAATAATTGGGAGGTTTCATTTTGTTCTTGTTTCTTTAATAGCATGATTAAACGACTAGAAAGCCCTTTGCCGTGTTTGAGTCACTAAGAGCACTTTGAACACAGAGCACCTCCCTCCTGGCTTGGGAGCCATAGATTTGCATATGTTGAATGACTAATAACTTAACAGCAGAGCTACCTTTTTTTTTCCCCCTGTATCTGTGTCAACTATTCTTCACAATGCCCTTGCCTGCTATCTCTGGTTATAGTTAGTTCTCAGAGTTAGCCCAGAGCTTAACATCAGTAATAAGCTATGGGTTGTAGAAACGACTAGGTTGGAGTTGTGAATGTTGAAAAAGTGGAGACACTGATTTGGCTATTGCATGAGAAACACTACCCTCCAATTACCCCATTATATTTAGTTCCCACCCCCTGGGTCAACCTTTTATTTGGACTAGGTATTTGCCAAATAGAATTAGGAATCCAAAAATAATGATCCTTGTTTTCCAGAAGCTCAAAGTCTCACACGTGTGTGTGTGTGTGTGTGTGTGTGTGTGTATACACACCACCTTGTGTGTGTGTGCGCACGTGTATATGTGTGTGTGGTGGTACACACTCTTTAATGTAGGCACTATGAGAGGAGTACCGTAGGAGCACAGAGGGAGACACAACTGACCAGCTCAATGGCCTGCTGGGGGCAGGGAGGTCTTATAAAAAGGGCCATTTTGGGGTTAGAAACAGGAGTTTGGCAAGTAGAACAGATGTATTGGTTAGCATCTCCGGAGAAAGAAAAGCACAGCAGGGAGAGGGGATGAAATATTTTGGGAACAGTAGGAATCTTGTTAGGGTTGGAAGAGGAAGGAGAGAGGGATGAGCCTGGAAAAATAGGGTGGGGCCAGATTATGAAGTTCATGTGGTAATAAGCACAACTTTAGAAAGCTTTAATTAGGTATGGCATGACTGGAGCTTTATAAAAATAATTCTAGTGGGGCGCCAGGGTGGCTCAGTTGGTTAAGCATCTGCCTTCAACTCAGGTCATGATCCCAGGGTTCTGGGATTGAGCCCCACCTCCGGTTCCCTGCTTCTTCTCTTCCTCTCCCTCTGCCTGCCACTCCCTCTGCTCTTGCTATCTCTCCCTCTGTCAGATAAATAAATAAAATTTAAAAAATAATTCTGGTGACAAAATTGATGGAGGGATGCAGTGATTAATGAGTTCTCCATTCTTCTGCCTTTCAGCTTTCTCTTGTGCTTCAGGAGAGTATCTAGAAATGAAGAACCAAGTATGCAGTAAGTGTGGCGAAGGTACCTACTCCTTGGGCAGTGGCATCAAATTTGATGAATGGGATGAATTGCCAGCTGGATTTTCCAACATTGCAACGTTCATGGACACTGTGGTTGGTCCTTCTGACAGCAGGCCAGATGGCTGTAACAAGTAAGAATCCAAAGGAGTCTCTGGATCTTGACTCAGTACTTAGGAAGCATATAGTTGTTCTTTTCCAAAAAGAAGGTGGGAATAATCTTGGTACTGATTGGGATTATAGATAATTGCAAAAAGTCTTATTTCTTGGATGGTCATACAGATAATATAGCTCAGTTTTCATGAGGTTAAAGTAATTGCTTTTAGGACATAATACCATATGCAAAAGTACAATAAAGCTATTCATAAAAAAATGAATCAGTTTTCAAATAAAATATCTGTAACATCCAAGACAGTGGTATTTCTACAAACCTTTCTCTGATTTCTAATGGGTAATTTTAGATTAATTTTTCTTCTCTGAAAGAAAGAATATGTAATCTTCATTTAGATACCTTATTATCTCCTGTAAATACATAAAGTGGAAAGCTCCTTTGGTTAGTTACTACCTTTTAAAATTTTTTTTAGAATTAAAATATAGTTGACATATAGTATAGCAGTTTTAGGCATATAGCAAAATAATTTCACAATTATCTATATGATGAAATGTTCACCACAGTAACTCTAGTTACCCTCTGTCACCATGAATAGTTATTACAATATTATTGACTTTATTACCTGTGCCATAATTTCTTCCTTTCTTTAAGGGATTATTAGCTTTGCCTGTGAAAACGTTGGTGGAATGTTAAATTGTTTTGAAAAGATGCAAAATCTTGGGACGCCTGGGTGGCTCAGTCCTTGGGCATCTCCCTTGGGCTGGGGTCATGATCCAGGGTCCTGGGATTGAGTCCCAAGTCAGGCTTCCTGCTCCGCAGGAGGCCTGCTTCTCCTCTCACTCCCCCTGCTTGTGTTCCCTCTCTAGCTGTGTCTCCCTCTGTCAAGTAAATAAATAAAATTAAAAAAAGAAAGAAAGAAAGAGAAAGAAAAGATGCAAAATCTTATCTTTGGGCTGTAATCTTCCTGTTCCCTTGTGTCAACTATGTAACATTTCCTTCCATATGGCCTTGGATGGGAAAGTTAAACTTCAGGCCTCTGGCTACCTTCCAACAAGCATGGCTTCTCAGGAACTCACCATTTTTACCCCTAGCTAAGGAAGCTGGGGAATTACTTAGCTGTGCTGAAAGATGTATACTCTCCTTCCTACTCTCCCTTAATCTCACTTGCTTTCCAGTGCTCTTTCTCTCTCTGCCAAGGGACATGTTTACTCTCCTGATAATATTTTTTTAAAAAAATATTTATTTATTTGATAGAAACACAGCTAGGGAGGAAACACAAGCAGGGGGAGTGAGAGAGGGAGAAGTAGGCTTCCTGCCAAGCAGGGAACCCGATGCAGGACTTGATCCCAGGACTCCAGGATCATGACCTGAGCCGAAGGCAGATGCTTAATGATTGAGCCACCCAGGCACTCCGTGATAATCATTTCTTTATATAGGGTTGTGGCATGAGATATCATTAACAGGATTATTGCTCTAAAAATATATATATTTGTATTTATATGTATGTGTTTATTTTATAATGTATATTTTATTTGTATAATTTATATGTATATGTCTTTGTATATATGTATACACCTATACACACACACACATATATATACATATATATATACATGTGTATACATATGTGCTTAGTGTGTGTGTATGTATTTTAAAAATGTAATTTTATTTTCTTAAACAAAATGGCTCTTTAGAGGAGGGTGCTAGTAGGATGTTAAGGTATCTCAGATCTTGTTTTTGGAGACAAGAGATACTGACATAGCTTCTTCTACTTAGAATATGTAGATTATTCATTAAAGAAAATTAATGATGAGTACAACTTTTTCAGTGTACTGTCTGATCTAATTTTCTTACTGTGAGTTTCAGTCTGACATTGCTATAATCATCTCCCTCCTTCCTTCCCTTTCTTTTTCCATTCATCCAGCCTTGTTTTGATTCTTTGTAATTGGTTGGGTCTTAGAGTTTTCCAAAACAGTTGTATCGTTGTAGACTCTAGTGGTATATTTGAATTCTAGTCATGCTTCATATTTACGAAGATTTGTTTTGTCAAATATTACTTTATTTTAACCACTCCTGTGTGCGTGTGTGAAATGATACCTTCTTGTGGTTTTAATCTGTATTTCCCATGAGCACTTTTCATATATTCATTGTCCATGAGTTTAATTTTGTGTGTGTGTGAGATAATCAGTTTTACCCATTTTCTATTTTTTGGGGTCATTTTATTATTGAGCTGTATGAGTCCTTTGTGAATTCTGGACACGAGTTCTTGTCATGTATATGTTAATATAATACATAATATTCACATGCATGCTTATGCAAATGTATATAAAGGTATGTGTAGTATTTTCTTTGTGGCATTTGCCTTTTCATTTTCTTAACAATGTCTTGATAAAGGTTTAAAATTTGAAAAAAACCAATTTATCAGATTTTTTTTTGTTACGGTTAATTTTCTTTAGATCTTCAGATATCTTTGCTAATATTGCAAAGGTTAAAAATTACAATAGGCATTCTGAGAGTGTTATTAGAGTTATTATTGTACTTTTACATAAGATGTAAAACTTTACAGCAGTAGTTATACTTTTTCTCTTACCTGTATGCTATTGTCATATATTTAGAAACATATTAGAAAGCCTGTAGTACAATGAAATGTATGTTAAAAATCAGTTGTTTTTAAAAGAACTTAAGAGATGAAAAAATATGGCTTTATATGTTTATCTACATAGTCACCATTTTTGGTGCTCCTTTCTTTTTATAGATGCGGATGTTTAGGATTATTTTTTCAACCAGTGAAATTTTCTTTATCTGTTCTTATGATGCAAGTCTGCTGCTCACAAATTCTTTCAGCTTTTGTTTACTTAAAAACACCATTATTTTTGCCTCCATTTTGAAGAATATTTTCTTGGATATCGGACTCTGGACTTGACTTTTCTCTTTCTGTGCTTGAATTCTCCCTTATTTGTGATGAAAAGTCAGCTGTAATTTTTATGATTAATTCCCTTCTGTGTATCTGTCTTTATTTCTCTGCCTACTTATAAAATGTTCTTTCTCTCTCTCTTTTTTTTCTTTCTCTCTCTCTCTCTTTTTTGTTTTTGCTATTCAGCAGTTTGTGATGTGCCTGGCATTGGTTTTCGTGTATTTACCTCAAGTTTAGTGAGCTTCTTGGATTTGTAGATTGATACTGTTACCAAATTTAGGAATTATTTTAGCCATTATTTCACCAATAATGTTTTTTCTGCCCTTTTCTCTCCCTCTTTTTCTTTTTTACCCCAATTACAAGTATGTTAGACCACTTGTTATTGTCTAAAACTCACTGAAGCTCTTTTTGTTCCAATTTTTTCTCTCATATTTCATATTACATTAATTGCTCTATCACCAATTTTTTTTTTTTTTGTCTCAAACTTGCTCTTAAGCCATCTGGTGAATTTTGAATTTTATATGTTGTGATTTTCAGTTTTGGAATTTTCATCTAGTTTATTTTATGGCTCTTATTTCCTTTAAAATACTTGAGATTATCCATCCCTTCAGTCACTGTGTTCATCTTTTATTTATAGTCAACTATATTTATAAGAATGTTCTTAAATTCTCGTCTGTTTGTTTTTTACTCTCTTTTATCTCACTTAAGGGTTATACTTTTCTGCTTATTTGCATGTCTAGTAAATTTTTAGTGTATTTTGGGCATTGTGAATGTTAAGGTGTAGAGAATGAGGATTATTTTTTTCTTCATTTTAAGAGTACTGACTTTTGTTCTGGCCAGTAATTTATGTGCTGAAAGAGAACCTTGATCTCCTCAGGCCTGGTTTTATTATTTTTTAGGATGGTCTTATGGTGGTTTCACTCTTAGTTCTAGGTCACGGCCTTTATTAGTGCAGGAGCTGGCCAACTATGACCTGTGGGCCCTATGTTTTTGTAAACAAAGTTATATTGCAAGGCAACTGCACTCATTTATTTATGCATTGTCTGTGGCTGCTTTTCAATGACAGTGGCAGAGTTCAGTATTGCAGGAAGGACCAGATGGTGCACAAAACTGTAAATATTTATTCTCTGGCTCTTTATGAAAAAGTTTGTTGATATATGCTCTAGGGAAAGGCCCTATTCCCAAGGTGGCAATTCTGGAGTGTCAGGTGAATGCCCAATGTGGTGTTCAAGTTTTCTCCTCTCTGGCTCAATGGAAGCTTCTGTGACTCCCACCGAAGTGGTCTCTGTGATTATGTCACACTTTCACAGTCTGTATCCTCCAGCCTCAAGCCCAGAACCAAGAGAGAAACTCCATATGGACTTCTGGACCCTTGTTTTCTCAGATTCTCATACCTATAAATTGCAGCTGCTTCAGCTGCCCTAAACACTCACCTCTGTTCTTATGATGCAAGTCTGCTGCTCACAAATTCTTTCAGCTTTTGTTTACTTAAAAACACCATTATTTTTTTAAGTAAACAAAAGCAAGAGACCACTGCTCAGCTCAGCGAGACCACTCTGCTCTGCTTGGATGCCACAGTCTGGAAAGTGTCCTGCAGAGTGAGGTCAAAGTCATTCTGGGCTTTGCCTCATGCATTTTCCTGCTCTCAAGAATCTCAATCTTGCGTTGCCTTTTGTCAATGCCTGAATATGGCTCGTGTATTTTCCTTAGCTTAACAGTTTGTGAAAGAGAAAAGGCAACTCCAGTACCAGTTGGTGAGTCATGTTGGGATGTGGAAATCTCGGTCTTCAGATTTCTTTAAGAAAAAAAGAAAAGAATTTGCCAAAATCTCACTGTTATCATCCATATAAACAAAGAAGGTTGTTAAGTTGTGCTTTCATACAGTTTGTTAGAATTTTTTTTCAACATGTGACTCATTATTGGTTTAGCTCAAAATTATGGTTAGACTTAGAACTTAAATTTTGCTCACCAGTGTATTTTATTTTTCATTTCAGTTTTTTTTTTTTTTTTTTAGGTAAAAATTCCAACCAGACTCTTACCCTTCCTATATACTCTGAAACTGTGATCTATACTTTATTTAGGTGTACTTTAAATGGGTTTTTACTAGGACTTTTCTTTTTTTCATTTCAAGGAACTCCTCATCTCCCTGCAGGTATATATGTGTTATGAATAAAACTTTAGGTGTTGGGTCGCCTGGGTGGCTCAGTTGGTTAAGTGACTGCCTTCGGCTCAGGTCATGATCCTGGAGACCCAGGATCGAGCCCCACATTGGGCTCCCTGCTTGGCAGGAGGCCTGCTTCTCCCTCTCTCACTCCCCTTGCTTGTGTTCCCTCTGTATTTCTCTCTGTCAAATAAATAAATAAATAAAATCTTAAAAAACAAAAAACAAAAAAACAAAAAACAAAAAAAAACTTCAGGTGTTGTTTGAGAGAATAATTCTACCTCAGACTGTTGCAGTTAGTGGTCATCTATTTAGTGACCAAATTTTTGATGAAAAATAGCAGTTTCCTAGCAAATGGAAGACACAACCTTACAAAGATTTAGGAAGCCCTTTGCCAGAAGAAACAAATATTTTCCCAGTCCTTTGTTGGCTTTTGACTTCCGGCAAAACTTCTCTGTTGTGCTTTGCTGATGGAACTACTTTTGAAACTGAGTTATGTAACTTGTGAACAGAAGAGGCTCCTAATGCTATTATAAAAGTGCCTCTTGGTTTTGTTTCCACAGCTCTTCTTGGGTCCCTCGTGGAAATTACATAGAGTCCAATCGCGATGACTGCACGGTATCTTTGATCTATGCTGTGCACCTCAAGAAGTCCGGTTATGTCTTCTTTGAGTACCAGTATGTCGACAACAACATCTTCTTTGAGTTCTTTGTAAGACCTTTAATGTTCTAGAATTTACTTTTGGAGGGAAATTCATGTAAAATTTCTTTTAATCGGTTGTTGCTATTCCATGATATGCCTACTCAGTTTTTTCTGTCAACTGAACTTTTATTATTAAAAGAAAACTTTATTTTTTCTTTAATATTTTATTTTCTGTTTAATATTGCTTATTTACCTCTGTGCTCTCACCTGGTTGAATAACACTGGGCTTGTTTTATTTTTGGTTATGATCATTAGATGATCTTTGATTTAGACTTTTTGTGTGAAAAATGCTTTCACCCAACATTCATTTTTAATTTTCTTTATAGCTACAGATGTTATTTTATTCAAAATATGTAATATGTTTTCACAAACTTCAGGTTTTGCTTTTTTCTCTTTGCAGTTTCAAGTGTTTGGTCAATTTAAGTATAAACATGGGCAATATTTCAAAAGTGGAAGTAGTTTTGTGTTTCTGCTTCTGTCAATTTTATACAATCTAAAGGAATTAGGGTATGGGATAGTTGATGTTTTTGGTACGAGATGAAACAGCATTATGGAATGTAAGATAAAATAGAAGTCTTACAGAGTGGGCCAAACGGAGGTGGGCTGGGGAATGGGGGAGCTGGGTGATGGACTTTGAGAAGGGTACATGATGTGATGAGCAGCGGGCGTTACATGCAGTTGATGAATCACTGAACTCTACCTCTGAAACTCATAATACATTATATGTTAATTAATTGAATTTACATTAAAAAGAATAGACTATTGCTACTAAGATTATTTAAATATTTAATATAAGGGCACCTGACTGGCTCAGTTGGAAGAGCATGTGACTCTTGATCTCGGGATTGTGAGTTTGAGACCCACACTGGGTGTAGAGATTGCTTTAGTAAATGAATAAGTAAACTTTAAAAAAAAATAATATAAACTATAACTAATCTAGCAAATATCTGTTGTAGCAGTCTCTTAAATGCTTAAGAAAATACTTGCAGATCGGCTTCTTAAAGAAAATGTGTATTTGTATAGGTAACTGGGGAAAATTATCTTGTAAAATGTTTCTTTGGTCCAGATTTCAGGAGCCAAGGTACTACTAATTCTAAAATAGATTTTTTTTGCTCCTGATAATGGAAATTTGTAAGTCAGAAGTTTGATAGGAAGAGATACTTACCGTGGAAGTATGGGCCTTGGACTTGAAGTCAAGAGATTCTGGCTCAAGTCCCAGCTGCAATGGCTGGGTGTGTGTTTTGGGCAATTAAGCTAACTTTCCGGCCTTCAGCATTCTCTTTTGCAAAGTGGATTGTCTGACCAGACCTTTAAAGATCCTCCTTGTCCTAATATCCTTTGAGGAGTTTAAGATGTTAAGTAATATTCAAACAGATTTGATTTTTAAGCTACATTTTGTTTGCAAAACACTTCTTAGAGTAAATGATTCCCTATTCCACGGGACCATTTTTGCAATATTACTAAAAGTAGAATAAAGTTAAGGTAATGGGGATTAAGGAGTGTACTTCTGATGAGCATGGGTGTTGTATGTAATTATTCAATCAGTATGTTGTACACCTGAAAATAATAACACACTGTATGCTAACTGGAATTTAAATAAGAACTTAAAAAATTTTTGAAACATAAAAAAAAAGAAGCAAGGTAATTATAAAACTGTTAGAATAAGCATTTAGTTTTGTATTGTTGAGTAAGTCCTTTGAGAGTTGTAGGTAAATGTACTCCTAAGGCATGAAGTTTCATTACTTCCTTTGAATGGTGCCTTTGTTCTGGTTACAAATTGAAAAGAGGTGGTGAGTTCCTTTTTTTATTGATGTTTTAGCTTTATAGGTTGCAATTTATTGACTCAGAGGGTCAACACTGCAGGCATCAGGCTTATGGTTAATGGAAAGGAAATGTCTGAAGACTGAGGGATACAGTTGTACCTTCTGACATAATTTGGAGCAGCCGAGTATTTAATTTTAGAATGATGGGAATTTCATTCAGCTCCTCCACTCTTCTTTTTAAGTGATGAAGCCAAAACCTAGAGGGAATAAGTGATTGGACCAAGGTTATACCTTTACTGAAGAACACAAATCAGATTCCAGAATGCCATTAAAATATCCCCAAAACACATGATGTTTGATTTCAGCTGGAAAAAAAAAACTTTCAGCTTATCCCACACATTGACACCGAAGGTATATTTAGGGTCCATAACTGCTTAAAAATGGCTTAACACTTGCATTAGAATGGTCATTATGCTTATAATGTAAATATTTATAAGTATGATACTTAAATTCAGCTTAAACAAATATCCTCAGTCGCTGATATTGTCTGGTATTTTTGGATGTTAAAAGTATCTGTTTTCTAGCTTATAAGCTTTTAAGAAATATTATGGCACATGTTTTAATGTTGTTGGTAAACTGGTCAGGATGGTGAATGAAGTAATGAGTTCCTTTTATCTTATTTTATTTTATTTTATTTTTTCCATGTTCCAAGATTCATTGCCCATGCCCCACACCCAGTGCTCCATGCAGTACGTGCCCTCAGTACTCACCACTGGGCTCTCCCATCCCCACACCCCCTTCCCTCCAAGACCCTCAGTTTGTTTCTGAGTCCAAAGTCTCTTACGTTTCGGATGAATGAAGTGATGAGTTCTTATTTCAACCCTCCTCTGTTGCTGACTCGTGGGCGGTAAAGCAAAAATGGCCTAGCTTTTTGATGTCTGTGTATTCTTCACAGGCCTGGAAACGTCGTGTGCAAATGCTTAGGCATTTTCTAAGACTCATCTGGAGAGCACACAGTGGTGCTAAAATTCCTAGCTGCACTCATTTGAACTGATACGGCATATGGCATATGATTAGCATTTCACCCCCAGTGAACATGTAGGGCTTTGGCTTGGACTGTAGCTCCTTACCTACGTGTTTGGAATGAGTCCTGGGGAATTGAAAACAAAGCAGATGTCATTTATTGATTGATTTAAAACCTTACTTCTCTAAGTCTTGTAAAAACATACTTTATTTTTATTGGGTGTGGATGGTGAATGAAAGGTCTTTAAACGTTTGGTAAGTTTTTTGTAATGATTTTTTCTCTCCTGTAAATTTTCAGAGTTAATGGCTCTCATCCTCTCTCCCTCCCTTCTCTCTGCTTCTTAACACTCTTGTTGCAATAATGAGGATGCTTTACCTACAATCACCATATACGGTTGTCACTTAGACTCCAGAGGTCCTGGTAGGTTTACTTGCTGAGAATTACTTGTGGTCATTATTTAGTAGCTATTGAAAGCAGCTCTTGCAGCCCGTCCTATGCCAAGTAACAAATTTAATTAAAGCCATTATTCAAGAAGCTTTACTGGGGCCCTTGTGTTTAATCCACAGATTCAAAATGATCAGTGCCAGGAGATGGACACCACCGCAGACAAGTGGGTAAAACTCACAGACAATGGAGAATGGGGCTCTCATTCTGTAAGTCTCTGTTCGTCTTCTCTCCAACCAACCCCCATTCTGTTCCTTCCTTTTCCCAACCTTACACAAAAAAAAGTGTATGAACAAAAAAATAAAAAATGGTTCATCAATGTAGACAGTTTCTAGTTAGGGAAGAAATTGTCCCGAAGTTTCATGGGCATCGGTTCTTTGTAGATATTTTTTCCTACCTTTCTCTTTCTCCTTAGGCTTTTTTCCCCTTCTCTTTCCCATCATGCTCCAAATTTCCTCCTTTTCAAAGAGACATTGGCAAGAAGATACAGCTATTCCAAGTTAACACACAGAATCTTGGAGTATGTAAGTTTATATATGCACCTGTCACATGGCAGCGAATCCGTGACTCCTGGCCCTGGAAGGATCCTTTGATCCAGCTTTGTCTGCAGTTCCCCCAGCAAATGACTTTCGAGCTTGTCTTGTTGGAGTGTGTACTGACCCCACTGTTGGACAGCTCAGCATATCCCAAAGTTTCACCCATGGCTGGAGCCTATCTACCCGACACCTGTTGCTCAAAGTTCTACCATCTCTGGTCACTTTGAGTAAGGGTACTGCCTAGTCTCCACAGGACAACTCCAAATGCTTGAAGGCAGTTATCAGGCAACTCAGTCTGTGAATCTGTTATTATCTGGGGGTACTGCCTCTTTGGAACGAGGCATGGATTTCAAATCTAACTCTGGCTTATAGTAGGTGGTAGCTGTGTTTCTATAGGTAATTGGCTTAATCTCTGTTGTTTTTGGCTTCATCTCTCTGAATCTGATTTTGCATGTAAGAAATGGGAGTAATCTTGCAGGATCAAATGAGACGGTATGTGGGAACAAGCTAGCGTGGTGCCTGCCATGTAGACTGACCTCTATGTCAGTAAGCAACCATCTACCCCCACCTTTGAGTTGTAGCTGGGGCCTCACCCTTGAGTGATTAAAACAATGTACCCTTTTGGACTTTTTTTTTTTTTTTTCCATCTGTATGCCTGGAAGTGATATTAGAACCACTTAAAATCCCATTCACCTAAGCATTCATGAAGCGGGGCTTTGAAGGTACAAGTAACCCTTGGCAACAAATACACTTTCTTCACTTAACACTGGGAAAGTACTTAATGCATGACATTTCTGAATCTCTGGCAGGGTGAAGTACTTGGATATATTTTAATTTCATACAGCTTGAATTTGGCTAGCCAAATTCAAGAGAACAAGAGTGGCAAATGAGAAAGCAAGGAACCCTTAAATTGTTGGTTGTCTTTGACAGAAACAGCATGAGATTTATGGGAAATGTAATTTGATAGGTAAATAGAACCAAGTGCTGGTGGCCAAGGAAGCAAACATTAGATGTAATATTTATATTTTGCAGTCATTTAAATCATGTTATTTTATAACAGTCTTATTTTTCTCTGGCTGCTGTTGTAGTATTGTTTATGAAACAGTTTTAGAAGGAAGCAAATTCACTCTGTTGCCTTTTTGTTTTCAGAGCCCAGAGATCTACTTATGAATAGTGGCAGTCAATAACTATGTAATTGGGTTGAGTGCCTTTTCACTCCCTGGAATGAATTCCTTTTAAATACAAAACAAGACTTCACGCACATGGTTTAAAAATCATTTTATCTTTTTGTTCAGACTTAAGGACTTTTTTTCCTTCTTTATTGCTGTATTTTTTTGGATTGTCAAACTATTTTTTTAAGGAAATATGACCACAGCAGAGCTTAGATATGAACTAACAGTAGACTTCAGTTTCTAGGCTCCTAATTCATGGTGTTTCGTGATAATGCCTTGAAAAGTGTCTAAGGGATTAGCTTTGAGGTATGGTTGGTGTAGCGTGGTTTATCTGACCCAAGTGCCTTGCGTTCCTCTTACAGGTAATGTTGAAATCAGGCACCAACATACTGTACTGGAGAACCACTGGCATCCTTATGGGTTCTAAGGCGGTCAAGCCAGTTTTGGTAAAAAATATCACAATTGAAGGTATTTCACTGCAATTTTTTTAGTAGTCACATATCACAACTTAGAGCTGGCTAAAACATTGATTACATTGTTGGTTTGGATGGCTCAAGGGTTTTGGGGGTGGGAATTAATACATTAGGCATTATGCATGTCTAGATATCCTGGTTTTATCTTTGGGAAGTTGACTGGCAGTTTTTTTTGTTTTTGTTTTTGTTTTTGTTTTTGGTACCCTTAAACTGAATTAATTTAATCGGTGTGAAAAAATAAGCATGATAACAATTTTCGGTGTCTCTACATATAATAAAAGGATTCTTTTTAATAAGAAACTTTTCTTCATTCAAGAACTGTCTATTGGACCAGGAATTGAGCCCGCCTGGATCACTGTTAAATCCATAGAAATAGAAATAAAATAAACTTCCCTGCCTGACTGTCTCCTAAACCTCTTTTGCCTCCCTGAACCAGCCAGGCGTTTTCTGGCCCAGGAGAGCAGCCAGTAAACCCTGGCATGGTTCATTCTCAATTAGGGCTACTTTTAATTAAACCAGTGATTCTGCTTTATTAATGGCTTATATTTTACTGCAGTCTCTACTGGTTCCTGTGACACTAACTCATTAGTCATAGGGACATCTGCTGGCAAAGGCTGGAATTACAAGCCAGAGGAAAAGGCTGTGCCAGGGTCTGTTAGATGTGAGTGCAGTTACCTTTTGACAACTCAGTTTATAATTTAGTATACTTCTGTCACATCTCATCCTCTCGTTTAAGTGTTTGCTCTCCTTAGGATGTTTAATTTAGTATCTATCCCAGTGTTGTGCACACAGTAACTACTTCCCTGGCGTTGAAGGGATGGGATAAAGGATCCTGGCTGACCACTACTGTTGCACTTCTGACAGAAGCAGCAAGAAGGCACTGATGTGCTTGTTGTTGGTGGGCCTTCCCTTCCATGTTCTGTTTTTCATTACCACACAGGGGTGGCATACACGTCAGAATGCTTCCCGTGCAAGCCAGGCACATTCAGCAACGAAGCAGGTTCATTCAACTGCCAAGTCTGTCCCAGAAACACCTACTCTGAGAAAGGAGCCAAAGAATGCATAAAGTGTGACGAGCACTCCCAGTTTTCGGGTAGGACTAGTCTTTGCCAGCTTATGCTCTTTGTTCTTCTCTCCCTAAATTTATGTTTGTTGAGAGTGTATAGTCATAAGCCAGAAGTGACACATCAGATGTGGTGGGAAGAGTGTGCCAGAAACCATGTGTGGAAAGGAATCAGTTTTGAATGGATAAATATGACTTCTTCTTACCCCTTTGTGCGTGACTTTTCCATTTATCACTTTTTCTGTTCCACACCCCACAAGGATATATTTCTCCCTGTGCTTTGGATATATTTATACTAATCTAAAAAAAAATCATATTGTAATTTTGCATGATTGGTTGGCATAGAGGTGTGCTTGGAGAATTTCCATTTGTTGTGAATTTATAATGTTCAGTGATAACAGAAGAAATCTGGTATCTTATTGGAAAAAATTATGGTATGTTTCTTGTGTATTATGGAAACATTTGTTGATCTAGGGTAAATAAAAATGCAGGCCTTTATTTTCCTGAGGCCTAGCTAGTTCTTCCTAAATTCGTCTGGTGTAAGGTTATTTTAAATTTTTAGTTGTCTGGGTTTTTTGTTTGTTTTGATTTTTTTTACCTTTTTTGAGAGTCACAACATAAATGACTCATTTCTGAAATGTGTTTTTATGTTGCAGAGGAAGGATCCAGCGAGTGTTTGGAGCGACCTCCCTGTACCACAAAAGACTATTTCCAGATCCATAGTCCATGTGATGAGGAAGGAAAGGTATAGGCTGTGTTCAGTTGACTGCATTCTCTATTAATCTAACCCTCCTCCCAGTTTGAACAGACTCCAATTTGTTCCTAAGAGTTGATTTATAACACATGTTATAATGAGTTAAATGAGTTGATTTATAACACATGTTTGTAGGTAGGATAGAGGAAATTTAAGAATGGAGATTCTCAATCCTGCTGTCCTGGCTTTGATTTTACACTATTACTTACTAGTGCTGTGGGTCAGTTATTTGCTCTAAGTCTGTTTTTCCATCTGCAAAATGGGGCTAATATCACCTCTTACTTCACAAGGCTGCTATGAGAATACAGGACATCCTCAGGCTGTGGTTCCCGGCATAGTGTCTGCCATAGAGCAAGTGCTCCATAAAGCACTGCTATTTTTAACACTTAATTTTTTTTTTTTAAATAATAGGATCAGGAGAAGCACAGCCTTAAAATGTGTACTGTGACTCACAGGATGGAAATATCCTGTAACTCCTCTTTATTTGTTTCCTCTGTTGGTTTGATCAATAAGAGCCATGCAGCCATAGGCAAATTCAGTTATGGCAGACGACTGTGTAATTTTGTTTAGAAAAGGCAGAGTCATTACCACACAGATGGCACTTCGCCAGAGGAAAAATGCACGCATAAGCCCTGCAGTTGATATGGCATTTTCTGTATTACAGTGAGCCTGTAAATAGCATAGGTCAGTAAGAGAAACTGAGATTCAAATAGCTGCTGGGGCGCCTGAGTGGTTCAGTCAGTTAAGCACCACTCTTGGTTTTGGCTTAGGTCATCATCTCAGGGTTGTGGGATCGAGCCCCGAGTACCCAGCTCTGGGCTTGGAGCAGTATGCTTCAGATTCTTTCCTCCTCTCTTCCTGCCCATCTCCGCTCATGCTCTTTCTGTCTCTTTCTCTTAAATGAATACATAAAATCTTCAAAAAAAAAAAAAGTGGCAGCAATGCAGGATTTTCTTCTTGCATTTACAGTCTTTCATATTATGGCATTTAATTTCTTGACCTAGTTTGGAAAGTATACTTACATATCAGTATTGCTTTTTTTCTCTTAATTTTATATCCTTAGATTCTAAGCTATACTTTTTATATTTGTGTGATTATTAATCTTATCTTTAGTCCTTAAATTATTTTTACGAATTGACCTTGAGTACTTAAGACTGAGGTCATTCTACTATTTGCAGGAGAGCCATACTTACTCCAAATAATTCTACTTACAGTAATTCAGAGGAAGGACAGTTTAAATTAGTGGAAAATTTTAATAACTAGAAGTATATGTATTACTTTTAAGAACAGTAGAATATATGTATTATTTTTAAGAACAGTAACTCAAACAGACCTTAAATTAGAAGGTATTAGGAAGTAAGATCTCGATAGTCCTGTAATAATGGCCAAGGAAGGGTTATTTCTGTTTAGAAAATACATGCAGAGAGCCACTAAAGTGAGATAAAGTAATTTGAAATGTTTCTATACCTAAACGTTTTTTAGTTAAATTTGTCTCATTAATAAGTAAGGCAAATTGAATTTGTTTTATTCTCTGTACTAATCACTATATTCAGCATTACTGAAGCTTAAATGAGTGAGATCTAATATACAAATGGTTCTTGTCTTTGCTATGGTGAAAATATTCAAAAGTCCCATTTTTATTATGTCAGTAAGTAGTTTATTATGTCAGTGAGTAGTGTGATAAAATTCAGTTGACCTGGGCCTAAAGAAGTAAGACCGTACATTAAATGTAGACTGTACAGAATACACACACAGGCACACACAGGTGTGTTGTGTTCTCACGTACACACAAACTACATTTTTCTCTTGAGTCTAGGTGAACTCTGAGCATGTTCTCAGTATAGAAAACATTGTACTTGTACTCCATTAATGCAGTGATTCTTTAAAAAGTGATTTAAGACTTTTTTCAAGAGAGGGGTTCCTGGGTGGCTCAGTTGTTAAGTATCTGCCTTCACTCAGGTCATGATCCCGGAGTCCCAGGATCGAGCCCCGCATTGGGCTCCCTGCTCGGCCGGAAGCCTACTTCTCCCTCCCTCACTCCCCCTGCTTGTGTTCCCATTCTCACTGTGTTTATCTCTGTCAAATAAATAAATAAAATCTTTTTTTAAAAAAGGCTTTTTTCAAGAGAGATATGTCTAGCTTCAGAAGTAAACAAAAACCAATAGAAGCTTAATTAACCGATTTAATAGACAAATGTAGATTACAGATGTGAATTTTTAATTTTTTTTCCTATTTCTGTTGGTTTCAACCTTTTCCTGTGTTCTGGTTTCCTCTTTTAAAAAGATATTTTAAACTGAGGGTCTTGGAGGGGAGGGGGTGGTGGGATGGGAGAGCCCGGTGATGGGTACTGAGGGCACGAATTGCATGGAGCACTGCGTGTGGGGCATAAACAATGAATCTTGGAACACTGAAAAAATAAAATAATATAATAAAAAAAAGATATTTTATTCTTGTTTGGCACAGCGTGGTGATTTGCTGGTGGCTTAGTGATGTTTTCAGGCCATTCGATGCCTGTGGCTCCTTTCGTCCTGTCATTCTCTCTTTGATCGTATTTTCCCCTTGCTTGGATAGCATCCTCACGGGAAGCAGCTCCTGAGGTAGACAGACTTTGAACATAATCATTTATGACACAGGACTGTCACAGGTTTCTGTGTTCATTTTGAAGCTCAGGTATTTGATTGCTTCCCTTCTATAAGGAACATTTTTTAGAAGTATTTCAGTTAGTAACTGAAACCATTCTAAGCCTGATTGAGAGACTCTCATTAACATCATGAAAATTACGGAATTTCTACTCACTCATTCATTTATTCAGGGAATCTTCCTGAGCACTGGCTATATTCCAGAGTGCTGGGTGATGAGGGCAGAAGCCAGGAAAAGCAGCAGAAGAAGGTAACTGTCTTCACGGAGTGTAGAGAAGAAGTTGCCAATATTTTGTTTGCAGCAGACTTACCTGGTGGTTCCTGTCCCCAGTTTTCTGTTTCAGTAGATCTGGAGTAGGACCTGAGAATTTATATTGCTTAGAATTTCCCAGGTAGTCCTGATTCTGCTGGTCTACGGTCTCAGCAATGTGAGAACAACTGATCTGGATTTCGGAGGAAGAAATGGTCTGTCAAAAGAAAAAATTATTTCCAGCTGTGATTAGTGCCATAGCAGAACAGTCTGAATTTTACAGGGATCTGACCCAGCCTGGGAAGGCTTTAGAACTGTATGAAATCTTGGCCAAAGCATGGAAGAAGAGTGTTTCTGGAAAAGGAGTACGGTGGTGAAGATCTGATGTGGGAGGGAGCATGGTATGTTTGAAGAACTAATAAAGTATGAGTGTAACTGGAATGTGGGGGTGTGGAGGGGGTTACATTAGCTGCATCTAATGACATAGACTCATGCTAGAATGGAGAGGTTTTGTAGTGGTGAGTCAACTTGAAGTTTTTGTATATGTTTTCAAAATCTTCAGAGCCCACTTTTTACGTATATTGAGATACAATGACATGATTGCAAACACATGCACAGATTCAGTGTTGGACATTTGAGCTAAAAAAAATCTTGACCTTGGGGAGCCTGGATGGATCAGTCAGTTAAGCATCTGCCTTTGGCTGAAGTCATGATCCAGAATTCTGGGATCAAGCCCCACATTGGGCTCCTTGCTCAACAGGGGAGTCTCCTTTTCCCTCTGCTTGCTGTTCCCCATGCTTATGCTCTTAAAATCATAAGAAAAAGTCTTGACATTGTTAATGGCTGAGTAGTCATCAAGAGAAGGCATCTTTTATTCTTTTATTTTTTACTTTTTTAAAAAAGATTTTATTTATTTAATTGATAGAAACACAGGTAGAGAGGAAACACAAGCAGAAGGAGAGGGAGAAGCAGGCTCCCCGCCGAGCAGGCAGCCAGATGTGGGGCTCGATTCCTGGACTCTGGGATCATGACCTGAGCGGAAGGCAGACCCCTAATGACTGAGCCACCCAGGCGCCCTGAGAAGGCATCTTTTAATGTTAGCACCATATTTGATAGAGCCTCTCATGATCTCCATATGACTAAGATAGAGAACTGTTGGAGAAAATGATATAATTAAGAGAGTATATGGCTAATTGAGGAATTATGTGAAATGCTTGACTTAATAAATGGATATATCAGCTAGGAGCTCAGTTGATATTAACTAATAGTTTAGTTGATATTATGTATTTGCTATAAGAATATAAACTTTACAGTGTAATTATACATTATCCTAAGTCATACCAAGAAGAATATGAGTACATGTGAGTACAATCAACATTTGATTTAAAAATTCTCAACTTGCTTCAGGATATTGGGGATAAGTATGGTAAACTGTAGAGTACCAAAGCTGGGGAGGGAGAATGACAGAAGTAAAATTTAGAGAGATCCTCATGTGCTAGCACACTGAGCTCAAATTAGCAAAGTCACCATTTATTTGTGTCAAAGTCTCAAATATAGAAGTATTTAGAAAAGAGAAAACATTAATTTGCCAAAACTTGCCAAAAATATCTTGAAGAGAATCTGAGCTTTAGAACCTGCCTTACCAAATAATGCAACAGACATTGAAAGAGGGGAAAAACTTCCCAAGAATATATAGGATACTTTATTTTCAATAAGTGGGTTCATGGCTGAAAAACAAATCGCTCATTTGTTTATCATATCCACAAAGTTTGTCTTAGATCTGCTCCCAGCAGTTAGAGGGATATGGTGGTTTTTAGGGAGTCAGCCATGTATAGACAAGGCTTACACTTTTATTTATTTTGGGTACTAGAACTCCATAGAACCAGTAACCTTTTTTTTTTTTTCCTGTCTTTTCTCTCAGGGTAAAAAGTAGTTCCCCCCTTGCCCTGACTGTGGCTTGTGATATACTTTTCTTTTTAATGGTTGCAAAGCAAGGTATTAGTTTTGCTCCCACACTTGGGGATAATTAAAAATTCTGTTAATGAAATTAAATAATACGTTCCAGATTTGGGGTGGGTAGAAGCAGGGCAAAAGCAGGGCAAGTCTCTTGATTCATGTGACTAGGACGTCACCAAAGAGCAGAGTTTTATCAAGACTTTTTCTCCCCCTGTTCTTCTCACTGATATTCTTGGTCCATTTTGATTTCCTTCACAGGCACGCTCTTTCCTGTGGTACCAGATGTCTACTGGCATCTCCACCCAAGCCACTATCATCTCCACAGCTCTTGATCATAGCGGTGCTGACCAAAGTTTGAGAAAAGACTGATTGGCCCTGCTTGAATCATGGGCCCAACCATTCTTCCTTTTGTAAAAAAAAATTATTATTTTTATTATTATTATGTTCAATTAGCCAGTATATAGTACATCATTAGTTTTTGATACAGAGTTCATTGATTCATTAGCTGCATATAACACGCAGTGCTCATCCCCCCACGTGCCCTCCTCAATACCAGTCACCCAGTTACCCTATCCTCCACCCCCAACCATTCTTCCAATGGCGTGAAATACTCTGGTCCAACAGCTTCATTCACCAGCTGAGTCCTGTGGCTGGGCCTCTGGACTATGAAACTCCCTCTTCCTGTCAGTGCCGCACAAATCAGTTCTTAAAGAGGGAAAGATGGTATTTATTACCACAATAAAAAGAGAGTGATTCTATGATTCACAGAATTTGTCTGCTCTTAAATAACATGGATAGATCTACCGAGGTTGTCTTGATATACTGGGACTTCCTCCAGAATTTTTTGCACACCTCTCTTGATATTTTTGGAGTGGTCATAGAAGGTTTGCTAATGTTTTGGTATCAGATCACTGTTGAAAATACAGTTCTTGTAAAGATGACCCTTTCCATCACCAGGCTGTCAGCTTCCTGTAGACAGAAACACATTCTTAATCACTTAAAAAGAAAAAAATCTGTCAACCTAGTAGAGTACCTAGAACACAGAAGATAATGAAGCATGTTTTGAATAAATTAATGAATGAGAAAACTAGTAAGTGAGTGAATGATGAACACATTTAGAGTTGTGTTCTGTCCTCGGCAGAGGGCTTGAGAAAAATTTGACACACTGGGCAGAGTCTAGAGGAGAGGCCAGGATATTAAATTATCTGATATGAAATACATTTGAAGTTCTTGGTTGTATCTTTTCAGGTTGTAGAAAAGACCATGGGATGGAGGAATTTGGATTGTATTTTGGACATGTTCTACTTGTCCCAAAGAGATTTGATCTCTTCCCCGTGAATATCCATGACATTTCATGTTTCTCTTCAAAGTGATGATGGGGACAATAATTATGAAAGTAGTAGTGACATTAGTAGCAGAAGCATCTGTCACTTACGTAACTATGTGCACACTCATTGTGTGTGTGCATGTGTATTCAGACATGGCCTCTCTTTTTTTTTCAACAGCTATTCGATTTAGACATTATTATACCCAGTTTGTAGATGAGAGAACCGAGGTTTTATGAGGCTAAGTAATTTCTAGAAGGCTATAGCTAACCACAGTTAGTAAGTCTTAAGATGGAATTCTAACCCTAATCGTGCATCCTCTTCACATATTCTCTTTATATATATTTATATATATATATGTATATACACACACATATTCTAGCACTTTGTGAACCTGTCTTATCACTATTAGACTGGAACTGCCTTCAGAGTAATTTGTCTTATTAATATAATTAATATATTAATATAATCGACATATCAATATTTATTATAATATTCATATCACCAACATATTATAATAAATTATATTATAATTTATTAATATAATTAACATTATATGTTATATAATTAATATAATATAATTTGTCTTATTAATATTTAAATATTTAAATGCTTCCAAATCCAATACTTTGGCATCCTCTTCACATATTCTCTTTATATATATATTCTCTTTATATATATACATATAGCACTTTGTGAACCTGTCTTATCATTATTAGACTAGACTGGAACTGCCTTCAGAGCAATTTGTCTTATTAATATTTAAGTTCCCCATAGTGCTTTCTTCTATACACAGTAGATACTTAATAAGAACTTCCTAAGTAGTAAGTTGAAGCATTTGAAAGGAAATAGTAGAAGAGAAGAAACAGATTTTCTGTATTATTCCATAAGGCAGAATTTGGGCAAATTTAGAGAAGGTAAATTCCATTGGTACATAATGATGTTCGAATAAGCAGAGCTGCCCACTTCTGGAACAGCATGTTTTGTCAAAGAGCAAGCTTGCAGCCAAGGCTAGATGGGGGCTTGGCAGGGCAGGATGTTTTAGATGGAAGCCTGGAGAGGGGACATTTGACTGTGTGACTTAGTCATCCCCAAGGCTAGGAAATTGATGGAATTTGTCTAGTACTTTCTTTGTCCTTTAATGAACTTCACTATTACAAGTTATTCCAAATGCACAATGTCTCTTACACAGTACTTGTGAATTGCCTAGCAAAGGTAAGATGTAAGGGACATTAAAAAGCAGGGTATATGGGGCTCCAGGGTGGCTCAGTTGTTGGGCATCTGCCTTCCGCTCAGGTCATGGTCCTGGAGTCCCGGGATCAAGCCCCACTTCAGGCTCCCTGCTTGGTGGGAGGCCTGCTTCTCCTTCTCTCACTCTCCCTGCTTGTGTTCCCTCTCTCGCTGTGTTTCTCTCTGTCAAATAAGTAAATAAAAAAGCCCTGGCTACAATCCACAGGACAATGTTCAATCCCCATGCTGTCTTCCACATAAAGGAAGAAGAGGGGCTTCCATACATTTAGAAAGGGAACAAGGAGGTAACCACAAGAGAAAAGAGAAAATGGTAGAACTTTCATAGAAAAGGAATCCAAAGGGATGCTGATATGTAGATGGGTGAGCCGAAGAGATTCTTCAGCACATTGGATGTTGAGCATGGCTTTGAGGAGGGGACGGATGCAACTTGGCAGAATGGTGGGGGCATGTCAGAGAGACAAATGATGAGGGCCCAGTGTCTTGCTGTTGGAAAAGATCAAGGATTGGGAAAGGCAGGAAGGCAAGCAGTAGCCTGCCTTGTTGGGAACATACAAGTCGGAACATTATAGAGCAAAAGGCAACTAGGCTGGAGTGGTAGATTTGTAAAGCACATATAATTTAACTCTGATGAATTCGGCCAGTCTACATATGTGCAGGGACATTTCAAGGAAGAAAGCTGGCAACCATGGGCAAATATAGTCTCAAAATTTGTTGAAATTTTAATCTTCCCAGTCCTGGATTTTTTTTTTTTTTTGGCATGAGAATTGATACCTCCATGTGTTTCTCTAAAGCATACTTTATTCAGGCTTAATATAAAATACTCAGACTCTATAGGTCTTCTCTAAACTTACGGGCAATCTGGTAAATTTTGTTGTATTAGGGTTTTTTGGTTTTATAATATATTTCATAATTTTATCTTGACTTGCCAAAGAATGAGTTGATTATTGGTTTTTCACCTGGACTTTGAGCCATCTGGTGCTAAATATGATTTATATTATTATCTTTCCCCAGCCAGCACCACTTGAAAGCATCTGTCCCCATTAGAAATAAATTTAAAAAAATTTAAAAAATAAAGAAAGAGAGGCATAGGCTCAATCTGCCATGTGAAGCAAAAGGTCTCGTAAACGAAACTTCTATTGTAGAGCATTTGAAATTTGGCTTCTCATTGTTTAAATGTTTAAAGGTGGTGCACATTTTCTAACTTTTAAACATTTATTGTGCTTTGACTCAGAACCATGTGGTCAGCTGACTTGTCAAAAATATATATATTTTAAATTACATTATTTTATTTTTTCAGTGTTCCAAGATTCATTGTTTATGCTCCACACCCAGTGCTCCATGCAATCCATGCCCTTGGTACCCACCACTGGGCTCACCCTGACCACGACCCTCAGTTTGTTTCTGAGTCCAAAGTCTTTCATGTTTCATTTCCATCCCTGATTTATCCCAATTCACATTTCTTTTCCTTCTCCTATTGCCCTCCATATTACTCCTTATGCTCCACAGGTGAGTGAAACCAGATGATATTTGACTTTCTCAGCTTGACTTATTTCACTCAGCATGATCTCCTCCAATCCAGTCCATGTTGCTAAAAAAGTTGGGTATTCATCCTTTCTGACGGAGGCGTAATAGTCCATTGTATATACGGGCTATACCTTCTTTATCCATTCATCTGCTGAAGGGCATCTTGGTTCTTTCCAGTTTGGCGATTGTGGCCATTGCTGCAATAAACATTGGGGTACATATGGCCCTTCTTTTCACTACATCTGTATCTTTGGGGTAAATACCCAGTAGTGCAATTGCAGGGTCATAGGGTAGCTCTATTTTTAATTTTTTAAGGAATCTCCACATTGTTTTCCAAAGCAGCTACACCAACCTGCATTCCCATCAATAGTGTAAGAGGGTTCCCCTTTCTCCACATCCTCTCCAACACTTGTTGTTTGCTGTCCTGTTAATTTTGGCCATTCTGACTGGTGTTAGGTGGTATCTCCATGTGGTTTTGATTTGAATTTCCCTGATAGCTAATGATGATGAACATTTTTCATGTGTCTGTTAGCCATTTGTATGTCTTCTATGGAGAAGTGCCTGTTCATGTCTCCTGCCCATTTTTTGATGTGATCATCTTTTTTTTGACTGTTGAGTTTGAGGAGTTCTTTATAGATCTTGGATATCAGCCCTTTGTCTGTAGTGTCATTAGTGAATATCTTCTCCCATTCCATGGATTGCCTCTTTATTTTGTTGACTGTTTACTTTGCTGTGCAGCAGCTTTTTATTGTGATGAAGTCCCAAAAGTTAAAAATATATTTTCTTATTTTACTCTTTTTACTCTAATTGAACTGACCCTTCTTGACCAGTGTTATGTCACTCTTTACTAGCTGTGTCTAATTCTTGGGCAAGCTGTTCAACAGCGCTTATACACAGCTTCCTCATTTATAAGCTTGAGGACAATAGTAGTGACCTCCCAAAGTGTTGGGGAGGAATGCAAGACATGCTCCAAGGATCAGTGCAGTGCTCAGCCTCAACACCACCCTTACCCCCATGCGGGAAATGCCTGTGTTCAATAGTGCAGTAGCTCACACCTAATACAATGCGATTTTAATTCATGTCAAAACAAATCAGCAAATTTTGTGAATTCACTGGATTGGAAACTTGTTTTCTCTACTTGCTAAGCCAAATTTTAGAAAGACAATCCCCCAGATATAATGATGTTTTATTTGCTTAGATTATCTGAATTTTGTGCACCCTTTTTCAGAGGAATTAGGAACCCCTGATGGATACAGGATATAGCTAATTTTTTTTAGCTGTTGAAAAACCTCCAGCAAGAACAGCCATCATTTTACAGATGGGAAGAGAGAGGCAGATGGGTTCAGTGACTGGTTGAATTGTACTATGATGTGGGCTATAAAATGACTGCAGAAAGGATGTTCTGAAAGGAGAAATATGTTATTTATAATTCTGTTGAGACATCTACCTTTGAAACCATGTCCTTAATCATCCTTCTTCAGATAAGGTAATTTTTTCTTCCATAAGAGAATACTTGAGAATGAAATTGAGTGGTCTAAAGAGTGTGCTTTATATAATTTTCTATTAACTGAAAGTAGCTATAGAGAATTGCCTTTTAATTTTATTTCTGCAGCTTCAGTGTTAGACTTATTATTGCAAAACTTGTTTTAAAGGAGAAAGCATTCTCTCATTGGATTATATGCCTACTGAAGGAAACAGAGTTTCTTTTGAAAGATTTTATTTATTTATTTGACAGAAACACAGCGAGAGAGGGAACACAAGCAGAGGGACTGAGAGAGGGAGAAGCAGGCTTCCTGCTTAGCACGGAGCCCGACGTGGGACTCGATCCTGGGTCTCCAGGATCATGACCTGAGCCGAAAGCAGTCACCCAACCAACTGAGCCACCCAGGCGCCCCCAGAGTTTCTTTTTAAAAACTATATTTAGTTATGGAACTATTTTTCCCTTTGCATTTAAAATACTTTATTTTTACTGAACACATTGATTTTGTGTGTGAAATAGCAACCACTTAATTTTTCTGGATTCACAGTGAGAGTAATTTTATAATCACAACTTTCTGGGTTTGGCTAAGTTATAATTATCTTGTGTATTTTGTGTTATATAGAGATGTGCATGTGTGTGAGAGAGAATGAGAAGATAAGGTTTAAAAGACTTCTGTCTTTGAAAATAGAGGTTGTCTTAATTCTGATGGTAGAAGCACCTGCAACAGGGCCCAGAATTAGAAATATTTTAGCTCTACGCCTGGGTGGCTCAGTGGGTTAAAGCCTCTGCCTTCAGCTCAGGTCATGATCTCAGGGTCCTGGGATCGAGGCCCGCGTCGGGCTCTCTGCTTGGCGGGGAGCCTGCTTCCTCCTCTCTCTCTCTGCCTGCCTCTCTGTGATCTCTCTCTCTGTCAAATAAATAAATAAAATGTTTTAAAAAAAGAAATATTTTAGCTCTGGCTCTTGTGGTCTAACATCAGGGTATTGGAAAAGATTCAGAGAGCAACTGCATGTATTTTTGAAATGAGTGATTAAAATGTGAAACTAGACATAGTCTTTTCTTTAAAAACATACACCTTTTCTTTTGTGATCAGATTGTTCTAAGCATGATGATAGGTGCTAAGGGTGAGGTAAAGGAAGAGAGTAGTGAAATCTCCAAATAGAAAAGGTAGTGTCTGCCTAGAAGCCTGTGTCATTATGGAATAAAGGACCTGAGTGACTACAAGAATAAGGGTTATAATCATGTATTTATGTTTTAAAGTGGAATTCCATGATGATGAACGGGCTGTATGCATGAGCTAAGGTCCCCCTATAGTTCATAATAAAAACATGTGGAAGTAAGGATCATTGTCCCAACCAAAGCTTTTCTTTTTATCTCATTGTGTACTAATGGTTTTGATTCTTTTCACCTGGGCCCTTCTATTCTTTCACTATTTGACTTTTCCTAGGCTTTCTGTTTAATATTTTTATTACTGGAAAGTTAAAGCAAATAAAGCATCTTATATGACCTGCAAGGGTTTTTTTTCGTTTTTTGTTTTTTTTTCCTCCCCCACCCAGACGCAAATTATGTACAAGTGGATAGAGCCCAAAATCTGCCGGGAGGATCTCACAGACGCTATTAGGTTGCCCCCTTCTGGAGAGAAGAAGGACTGTCCACCTTGCAACCCTGGATTTTATAACAATGGTTCATCATCTTGCCATCCCTGCCCTCCTGGAACATTTTCAGATGGAACAAAGGGTAGGGTGCCAGTTGGATCTTTAGCAAAATAATCGTGCTATATTGCTGTGACCTTGTTCTTCATTGTTTTTATGGAAGACTTCTTAAGAAACATACTTATCTCCCAGAGCCAAAGAAGAGTTGGAAAATATCATAATGAATTGTGAGGTGGCAGTGGCTTCTTCAACATATCACAAGATAGCTTTTTCTTAACATTTTATACAACACATGTAATATACTCTTCATTGGATGACTCACTCTGCCTTTGAATGTTGATAAAAAATTCCACCATAGGGACACCTGGGTGGCTCAGTTGGTTAAGCATCTGCCTTTGGTTCAGGCCATGATCTCAGGGTCCTGGAATCGAGTCCTGCATCAGGCTCCTTGTTCAGCAGGGAGTCTGCTTCTCCCTCTCCCTCGGCCCAACCCAGCCCCCCCCCCTTCCCTCACGCATACTCTCTGTCTCTCATTCTCTATCTCTCAAATAATAAATAAAATTCTAAAAAACAATTCCACCATATTAAGTGTTAAGGATAGACACTCTTTTTCCAGTGAGTATGTACACATATATTAATGCAAGCATAAATTATAATCTCTTCTAATTCAACTTTGGAATAATAAATCATATTTTGTGCTATAGTAGTAGCAGAAATTACTTGTTTTGATCATATGGCAGTGAAGATAGTCTCTTAAGTTTTCAGGGTGTACAGTTGAGAAAATGTTAGTGCTTATCAAATAATATAGAAAGTGCTGCAGAGTTTGTTTTAATTTTAGTAGTCAAAAATTGCAGTGCATTTCCGTTGTAGTCATCTCACTTGAATGTAGCCACGCCATCTTCTTATTACTCAGAGTCTTCACGAGATAGCATAAGAAGAACTTAAGAGTCTCATTGACTTGGTTTTGAGTCCACATCCCACAGGCAGCCATTAGTGTGATTTGTCCCAAGTTACTTTAATCTTATGAACCTCAATTTTTCCATCCTTAAAAATGTGGATAATAATATATAGCTCATATTCTTTGAACAGGTTATGTAACAATGTGTCCTAAACTACTATGGTATCAAGAAGTGTCTGCTCAGTGAACATTTCTAATGACGTCATTAATGCAAGTGTGTTAGATAAATTCAGAAATGGTTGGAGAGGAACCTTCTAGTTCATTGTTGCAGATATTAATTTAAATCAGGTTTAAACATGACTCTCAATTCCCAGTATCATTTTTCAATATAGCCAATACTTTGAATTTCAAGTAATGAGTCCGTAATTAAATGGTAGTCTGTTAAGTTTAGGAAAGCTGAAATATTTCCTTGTTCGTGAGGTAGAGGGAATTAATTCTAAGATCACTTATAAGAGAACTAGTTGCAGATTACCCTTCTTGTGCAGGGTGGTTTGATACTAGCTATTAATTCTCAGAAATGAAGGAAAAAGTAATTTAAAGAGATTTTATATTGATCCTTTTTCATTTTCATGTTAGTCAAGTGTATATGGGTAAACTATATCTGAAATATTTTCCTTTCCAGATTATTTTAGAAAAAGTTATTAATTTTTAAGGGGATTGATGCTCTACTATCTCACCTTCCCACTTCCCTCTCCATTTATTAAAGTTTAGTAGTACTCAGAACAGAGGAAGAGGAAGATGTCCAGATGCAGTTTGACACTGTAATCGTTTCTTTCACTTGTCTCTCATAGAGTGTAGGCCATGTCCAGCAGGAATGGAGCCCGCACTGGGGTTTGAATATAAATGGTGGAATGTCCTTCCCGGCAACATGAAAACTTCCTGCTTTAATGTTGGGAATTCAAAGTGCGATGGAATGAATGGTGAGTTCAGAGTGGGCCTCCTGGATGCATTTGGGCCATAGAGACTTTTGGACCCAGCTTTCTAAAAACATACCAAACATGGGTATGAGGAACTTCATTCCTGTCCGTTGGCTAATTGCCTGCCTTCCAGCCCTTACACGGATGTAGTGAGTGGGGTGTCACAGCCAGTTGCCTTCTCTGTAACAATATCAACTATTCTGCATTTTTTTGGAGTCAGGTTTGAAGTAGATGTTGAGGCTCACCATTTCTGGTTATAAATACCAGAGTAGATCACCAAGGGATGAAATGAAATCTATGTCACTTGCCATTTTGAAGAGTAGGATGACAGCATTTCTGCCAGGATTGATTTAGTCTGGCTCAGGACTGAGCTGTGTTGAGAGGTGAAATCATCTCTAATTCCCCTTCCTTATGACATCTATGACTGTGTATACAAAATATATGTAAACCCCACTTATTGAAAACTTGAAAATGTGACCGAATTTTGTAGGATTGTGGCTGAATTTTATTTGTTCTAGTATATTAAGACCTGAGAGAGGCTTGCATTTAGTTATTCTGCAATATTTCTTGGTTGAATGAGTGACAGTATCTGTATGTGTATTTTTATTTTATTTTTTTAAAGATTTTATTTATTTATTTGACAGAGAGAAACACAAGCAGGGGTAGTGAGAGAGGGAGAAGCAGGCTTCCCGACAAGCAGGCAGCCCGATGTGGGGCTCGAACCTGGGTCTCCAGGATCATGACCTGAGCCGGAGGCAGTCGCTTAATGAACTGAGCCACCCAGGCGCCCCTGTATGTGTATTTTTAAACATGATGCTAGGAGTAGCTGTTCACAAATACTAGGGTTTTATACCAAAATGCATCCTTTTACTTTCATCATCTCATTAGCAATTTTAATGAGCTCACTTTTCCTCCATATTATATTCTGTTGTTTTAAAAAATTCTTTGAAATTGCATCTGTTTTAAATCAGTACCTATCTGAAATAAATATATTTGGGATGTAGGAAGTAAGAGGAACACATGAAAATGGAGATTGAAAAATAGTAGGTCCTTGAATAATGTTGGTTAAACAGATGAGTGAGAGAGGGAAAGACAAAAACTTAATATATATGAAACATTATGATATATTCTTTTTTTGACCAATAATTCAACTTCTAGGAAGTTATCCTAGGGAGAAGAAGAAAAAATAGAGTAGTAATTACTTGACCATGAGGGTGTATGTTTTTAAAAGATCCCATGATTGAATTCCATGTTGAAAAAGTTAAGACTTTTGGAGGAAAAATAAGATTTTGAAAGCCAGGGAATTTAATGAACTCATGAAAGCATTGATTGTGTGTGTGTGTGTGTGTGTGTGTGTGTGTATTCACTTACTAGTAAAGATTATCTGAAAGTTTTATTTGATCTTTTAGAGAACTTAGTCTGCCTCTCATGACAATACTCAATGTAACCACTTGCTCCCTCTTTTACTTAGGGGCAAAAATTTACATTTTGGGTAATTTTCAGGAATGTTCAATTATTAATTTGAAAAATAGACATCTAGTCAGTATTAGTATGTGATATTAGAGTAGCAAGTAGTAATGTGAAAAATACAATACAAAAATGAAGATAAAAGGTGACATATATTTTTGTGCCTGGACAGTTCAGTGTCCAGCTTTGAGAGGAATAGCACTAAAAAGAATGGGGGCCAAAGCGAGAGGCCCAGGAAAAGCCTGGGTCATGAGGGGGTCACCCAGTCATGGGGTTCAAGTGGATGTGCTTGGCCAGTTTGACTGTGTGACTTGGAATACTTGGAGATTCATGTCCTCTCAGTCTGAATTCTACATGGTTGCTGATCAGACACACAGAAGTAAATCTTCATGTGCTGGAAGTTTGCCTTAAAGTTACCCATAGTTGGAGACAAGTTACTGTTTATGCATGGAGATGTTCAGTGAGCATTACCTGTAATAATAGAAATTAAAATAGTCTAAATATCGAGCAAAAGATTGTTTATGAAAGTTATGCTGTGCTGTACTGAGAGAAGAAATGCTACACGAGCATTAAAAATGGCAGTCATGCCCAGAGCAATCTATACTTTCAGTACCATTCCGATCAAAATTCCACCAACATTCTTCAAAACGTTGGAACAAACAATCCTAAAATTTATATGGAACCAAAAAAGACCCCGAATCGCTAAGGAATTGCTGAAGAAGAAAAGCAAAGCTGGGGGCATCTCATTACCTGACTTCAGGATTTATTACAAAGCTGTGATTACCAAGACAGCATGGTACTGGCACAAAAACAGAGAAATAGACCAATGGAACAGAGGGGAGAGTCCACATATGGACCCACAAATCTATGGGCAAATCATCTTTGACAAAGCAGGAAAAAATATCCAGTGGAAAAAAGACAGTCTCTTCAATAAATGGTGCTGGGAAAATTGGACAGCTACATATAGAAGAATGAAACTAGACCATTCTCTTACACCACACACAAAGACAAACTCAAAATGGATGC
>PITA01000549.1:134637-264312 GCA_004023965.1 Spilogale gracilis
GCAAAGGAGACAAAAGCGAAAATGAACTTCTGGGACTTCATCAAAATAAAAAGCTTCTGTACAGCAAAGGAAACAGTCAACAAAACAAAGAGGCAACCCACAGAATGGGAGAAGATATTTGCAAATGACACTACAGACAAAGGGCTGGTATCCAAGATCTATAAAGAACTACTCAAACTCAACACCCAAAAAGATGAACGCATCAAAAAATGGGCAAGAGACATGAAGAGGTACTTCTCCATAGAAGATATACAAACGGCTAACAGAACATGAAAAAATGTTAAGCGTCACTAGCTATCAGGGAAATTCAAATCAAAACCACACTGAGATACCACCTTACACCAATCAGAATGGCCAAAATTAACAAGTTCAACTTTTGTAGCAACATGGACTGAACTGGAAGAGATTATGCTGAGTGAAATAAGCCAAGAAGAGAAAGTCAAGTATCACATGGTTTCACTTACTTGCGGTGCATGAGGGGTAACCTGGAGGACAGTGGGAGAAGGAAAGTAAATGGGAACTAGGGTAACCTAGGGAGGGAAACGAAACAACAGCGACTTTGGACACAGAAACAAACTGAGGGACTTGGAGGGAGGGGGGTGGAGGGATGGGAAAGCCTGGTGGTGGGTACTGGGGACACCTAAAGCATGGAGCACTGGGCGTGGGGAATGGGGAGTGAATCTTGGAACACTGGGAAAAAAATTAAGTAACAATAAAAAAATAAAAAATAAAAAATAAATGGCAGTCATATGGAAAACAATTTGACAGTGCTTTAAGAAGTCTGATTGTTCCTCTTCTCCAACCCATTTATTCCATTTCTGGGAATTTATACCTGGGTAACAATGTAAAGATGTAAAGCAAGAAATTGTGGAAAAATATGTTAACTTTAGCGTTAATTAGGAAAACAAACTAAATTTTCAACAATGGGATATGATTAAAAAAATTTTGCAAGCATGGAATGTATTGTTAAATCATTAAAATTAGATGTAGTAAGGGTTTTTAATGGAAAAATATGATAGTGTATTTCAATATAATAATATAAATATAGATGAATATAAAGAAATATATATAATATATATTTCAATATAATAGTAATGAGAAAAATCAGAAGACAATGCTAAATAAAAAAAAACCCAGAAAATAGAGTATACATTAAAATCTGAGGTACGTTAAAGTGTGCGCTAGAAAAAGATTGAAAAGAAATACATTGAAATGTTAAGAGGCTGTCACTTGTGAGTGGGAAGTTACTGGAAGTATGAATTGCTTCATTTTTTTTTCATTTAGTTTTGCCAATATTTAACAAATATTTCTCCTTGACTCACATTGCTTTCCAAATCAGCATAGCAGCACAAAACACTGGTTTAAAATTATATATATTTTACCTAGTAATTCTTTCACTGGGATTCTTTCCTTAAAAAAATACAAACTTTACCAAAAATAGGTTAATTATTACAGTATCATTTATACTACCTAAAAGGTAAAAACAATTCAAATGGTTAAATTGGGTGTGTGGTCAAAGGAGGTAAGTCCAGTAGTATGATTTGGTAAATTATGGATATTAATCATGTCCATCTCCATGATAAACTTTCAGTCATGAATATGTTGCTGAAGTATTTATGTATAAAAGTGCTTATGCAATAATGTCAATGTATAAAACCATGGCACTAAATGTTATCAACAATACGATCTCCAAGATGTAAAAATGTGTGCAGCCAAAGATAATGAAAAGTATTAGCAGTGGTTTTATCCTGGGTGATAGGGTTAAAAATAAGTATAATTTTCATCTTTAAATTTTTCTGTTTTCAAAAGTTTATAATATAAATATGATTTCTAAAAACAAGTAAATAGTCATATGTGGGAGATGCTTCTCCTTTCCTTGTTTAACGTGGCCATTTCAGCCCATGCTATGTTGATTATTTCTATGCAGAGGACAGACCTCCCATCACCTTCTATGTGCAGCTCTGTCTCCCCATTCTCCCGTCAGTTGTTAGCATATGCTTCTCCCTCTTATATGCTACTGACTCCTTAGTGAGGGGAGACCAGGCTTGTCTTTCTAACCCTACTCCATATCACGGTTCTTGGCAGTCAGTAAATGCCACTTGAGTGAATAAGTGAATGAATGCTGACCAGTAGTTATAAATTAGGGAACAGCAATACAAAGAACTATACAAAGGAACTCTGGACCCCAAATCTTCTTCATTAAGTAATTTGAGATTTCTTGTTTCTGTTGGTTAGCTAGGACCAAGATTTTCAATCCATTTAAGTATATTAGAATGGAGAAAGACCATTTGTTTTTGTTTTAAGAAAAAAAAAAGCCAAATTGAAAAAACTGCTATTAGTTTTCCCATTAAGTAGCTTCTAGGCAAAATATGCATTCCTTGATTCTTCCTGAGGAATCATATAGAATGTCTTATTGCTATTAGGAGTCTGCCTCTGCATGCAATTTGCAACTGCAGTGTAAACACAGGGAATTCTTTTGGAGTATTTCTAACTTTGGAGGGGAAAAGGCAAGGTGATGAAGAGTAGGGGATCTAATTTCATCTGGTCCCTTGAATTTAGTTGGATATCTATCACATCATTCTGAACACCTATGACTTCAACCTGAGATGTAAGAAAAGAATTGCTTGGAACACTACAAATAGAAAAGTGACCATTTTTTGCAAGGCAGGAGGAACAGAGACATGAATCTGAGGTGATATATCAGAAGATAAACCAAGGGTCCGAGTGGGACGTGAGGAGGTGAAGTGCCTGAGTCGTGAGACTCCCAAGTAGACCACCACGGAGCCGAGGAGCTGAATGCAAGCACAAGGTTTCTTTCATTAAAGCTTTCCCAGGCAAGGACCCCTGTCCAACACACTGATGCAGCGGAAGGAGGAGGAAGGTGCCCAGGCTTAGTTAGTTAGGCTTTTTATAGGCCAAAACCACAAAAACCATAAAGCAAGTTGACCTTCTACATGATTGGTGTTAGTGCCCTTTAAGCTGTGCTGTTCATCAGAAATAGGCTGGTGGGTTTAGGTGATTTCTCGACTTGCTTGCCTCAGCTTGAAGATTTGCAAGTGGGGCAGATTTGCTAAGGTCCTGTCTAAGGGATTTTCACATTTTATTGCAAAAGTGACATGGTGCCCCTAGGATGGCAGCTCTTTTCCAAAATGGTGCTGCTTTGGCTCTACAGAGGGAACCCCTAAAATCCAGCTCCCAGAGTGCAAAATTGGAACTTTAAGAGTTCTGCTCTGGGGGGAGACCCCTGCCAGAAAGGTGCTCAAGGTCATGAAGCTGGGCAAAGTCCTAGGTGGGACAGTGTGGTCTCAGGGTCCCCGAGGTCATAGAAAGAATGGGATGTCTGAGTAGACAAAGTTCCCAAGTATTGGAGTGGGGAAACCAGCTATGATCAGCAAGCCCGGGAGTGGGCTCTCAGCTCTGTTTTCCATAAACCACAAATTGTGGCAGAGGGGGGTCCCGCAATGGGCAGAAACATGGCGACCCTACTCCTTCCCCCAGGCAGGGCAGCAAGGGTGCTGTACAATCCAGCAACAGTGCTCCCTGTGGGGACCTGCCCCCTCACCCCCGGACGACAGATGGAGGTGCACACCACAGGTGTTCACAGAGTTTGGTGCACACAGAAGTGAAGATTTCTTTTCCCTGAGGGTTTACTGAAGAGGAGGGGCCCGAGTCTTTCAGCTCCAGGGCTGGAGATCATGGCACTGCCATTTTTATTTTCACTGTCTAAAGCAGGGCGGAAAATCTTCAGGGAACAAAAGCTACAGAGAGCAACCTGAAGCAGCTTACATAGAACCTGGCCCCCAAGCAAGGGGTGGTGTAACTCCACCCAGCTAAAGACACCTGAGAGTCGGTGCAGCCGGCCCCTCCGCACAGAGGACCAGCTGGAACATCAGGAGAATACCGAGTTACTGAGCACAAAGAACTCCAAAACTCCAGTGCTAGGAGAAAAGAGTATATAGAATTTGAGTTTTTTTCTCATGATTCTTTTATCTTTCAGTTTAAAATTTGCCTTGTTTCCTTTCCAGCTCGTTTCAGCTCATTTCTTATTTTATCAACTCTTTTTTTTTTAAGTCTTTTTTAAACTTTCACATTTTATAAATATAGTCTTCATTTTGGGCTTCCTTTCACTATATTCAATTTTACTTTTGTATATATATGTTTTGTTTTCTTTACAATTTTGGGACTTAGTGTCTTCTAACAAACAGACCAAAATATACCAAGGACCAAGTGGAACACCCTGTTTTTGTCCACCTAGGAAATTATATTCTCTCCCTTTTTCTTTTTTCTTTTTCTTTTTTTTTTTTTTTTTGGTTTCTGACCTCTTTGGATTTGTCTAGTGTGTATTTATTTCTTGGGTCATCACTGATACATTTTATTTTGTTCTCTCATTCATCCATTGTTCTCTGGGAAAAAAAAATGGCTAGAAGGAGGAATTAAAAACAAAAGAGGGAACCAGAGGTACTACTCTCTGCCACAGATCTAATCACTATGGATATAAGTAAAATGCCTGATATAAGCTGAAATTCAGGATAATTATTATAAAGTTACTAGCTGGGCTTGAACAAAACAGAAAAGACACTAGAGAATCTCTTAGTGCAGAAATAAAAACTAATCAGGCCGAAATTAAAAATACTTTAATTGAGATACAGTCTAAAATGGATGCTCTAACAGCTAGGGTAAATGAGGCAGAAAAGAGTCAGTGACATAGAAGACATGATAGAAAGGAAGGAAGCTGAAGAAAAGAGAGAAAAACAGCTGATGGACCATGAGGGGTGCCGTTGAGAAATCAGTAATACCATAACATAAAACAATACTAAAATTTCTGGGGTCCAGAGGAAGAAGAAAGAGAGAGGGACAAAAGGTATATTTGAGCAAATCATAGCTGAGAACTTCCCTAATCTGGGAGAAAGAGCAAATCATAGCTGAGAACTTTCCTAATCTGGAAGGAAACAGACATTCAAATCTGGAAGAACCAGAGAGAGAACCTGCCCCTCAAAATCAATAAAAATAGATCAACATCCTACGTATTATAGTGAAGCTTGCAAATTTCAGAGGTAAAGAGAAAGTCCTGAAAGCAGCTCAAGAGAACTCCTCAACCCACAGAAGTAGGAAAATTAAACTGACAGTAGACTTACCCACAGAGACCTGGAAGACCAGAAAGGGCTGGCATGTTATATTCAGGGTACTAAATGAGAAAAACATGCAGCCAAGAATACTTTATACAGCATTATCTCCTTCCATTCAGCATGGAAGGAGAGATAGAGAGCTTCTAGGACAGACAGAAGCTAAAAGAATTTGTGATCACTAAATTAGCCCTGCAAGAAGTATTACAAGGGGTTCCTGTAAGTGAAGAGAGAGCCCGTAAGTAATATAGACGAGAAAGAAACAGAGACATCCTACAGAGATGTGGACTTTACAGGTAATACAATGACACTAAACTCTTACCTTTCAGTAGTTAATCTGAATGTAAATGGGCTAAATACTCTAATCAAAAGACACAGGTATCAGTTGGATAAAAAAAGAAGACCCATCCATTTGCTGTCTGCAAGAGACTCATTTTTAGTCTTAAAGACAATTCCAGGTTGAAAGTGAGGGTGTGGAGAAATATTTATCATGCTAATGGACATCAAAGGAAAACTGGGGTAGCAATCCTAAATCATACAAATTAGATTTTAAACCAAAGACCATAGTAAAGGATAAAGAGGGACACTATATTATACTTAAAGGGTCTATCCAACAAGAAGATCTAACAATTATAAATATTTATGCTCCAAAGTTGGGATCAGCCCATTATATAAACCAATTAATAACAAAATTAAAGAAACATGTTGACAGTAATACAATAATGGTAGGGGACTTCAACACCCCGCTCACTGCAATGGACAGATCATCTAAATAGATCAACGTGGAATATTTCTAACTTCAAACATAAACACTAATAGTTATTTATTTTTTTGTCTTTTGGTTTTTTTTTCTTTACCTTATTTAAAAAGGTGGTTGGTACTGATAAAGATGATTTATCTCATTTCCAGGTTGGGAGGTGGCTGGAGATCATATCCAGAGTGGGGCCGGAGGTTCGGATAATGATTACCTCATTTTAAACTTGCATATCCCGGGATTTAAGTAAGGAGAACTAATTCTGATTCCTTTCTGTATGAATCCTCTGTATGAATGCTTGTTTCCTTATAGAAATAGATGAAGTAGGACTGCCTTCATAAAGTATACTTACGTTGTGATGAACTTAGCAAACAACAAGCTGTTGTATGATAATGCATGACATTTAAGAATATCTGTAGAATTGGTGATTGAGAAACTGTAATCATTAGTTATATATTTAGATGAAGCTGAAAGTTTTTAATGATAATTCTATCCATATGTTACAATAATCATAATTATGCTTAATGAAGAGGTCTTTGTCCAAGTTGTTGTTTATGAGGTATCTTTCGGTTTATAACTTTATTTTTGTCTCAGTTTTATCTATAAAGTGCTATGTTATAACTGTTTAAATACCTTTTTGCTTTAGTTCTCCATGTTGAAGTTTCCTGATAGGCATATTTTTCTTGCTTTAGGATGAATGGTAATGTTTATATGAGGAGATTCAAGCATATTACCATCATTGTATAAACTTACAATCTGGGCATACAGACATGAAATAAGGAAGAAGTTGTGGCGGTGGGGAGCTATTGATTAGGGAAAAGAAGAGCATGGCTTTCAGCGTAATGGAAAAAGTGACTTAGTTTTGTGCCATACTATACTTAGAATATACAACAAATATTGTAATTTTAATTTGTCAAATAGGCCACCGACATCTATGACTGGAGCCATGGGTTCTGAACTGGGAAGGATAACATTTGTTTTTGAGACCCTCTGTTCAGCTGACTGTGTTCTCTATTTTATGGTGGTAAGTGAAAGAGGGGCTTTCCAAAGCAGGTTTCTAAGCTTAGTATTTTCTTTCAAGTGTCAGTTCATTCATGCAAGCTGGGATAAGAATCCCATTTTTCTTCCCATCCTTAGATCCTTGCAGAAAATTTAAAAATATCTAAAGAAGTCACAAAAATATGTGCAGTGCAGCCCACAAAGAAAGCTTGTGTTCCTCAGAGGGAGGACTGAGCAAGGGGTCTTGAGTGACTGATGGGAGTCAGGGAACAATAATCGGGTAAAAACTCCTTCATAAAAACATGCCATCAGCAGAATGAAAACTCTCCTTTAATAACCATTCTGTAGTTCATACCACTAGGAAGGAAGAACCTCTATTAATAAGTGAGGGTACAAATTAATGGGGATGTAGGGCATTGGGAAGGAAGGAAACTCTTCACTGTTAAATTTAATAAATGTAGACAAAGGACTTTACTGTGTGCATATCATAATTTTGTCCAATTTTTTCTAGATGCCCTATACATTTCAACTCTTATCTTGAGAAAAGTAGCACCACAAAATTTATTAAGATCTTTTGTGGGTATTAGAATGTTGTTGGCTAGGATTTTAACAAATAATAGATAGTGACTTCAAAGACACTGTTTTTGCTTTTTTCCCAATTCTTTTAGTAGCTGGTTAGCAGTCTATTAACAGTTTCTTCTGTGATATATAAGTTAGGTGAAGATTGTAATATTTGTGATTACTGCCAGCTTAAAGGAAGGCAGACTGTTTTCCTCCAAAAAAAAAAAAGGAAAAGAAAAAGAAAGGACTTTGTCGTAGTAAAAGAAGATCATGAATAACCTTCAACACATCCATTTAATACACTACAAGTAAGCAATTATTCTCCAATTCCAAGCTCTGCCTCCCTATTTCTTTAATCTGTTAATTCTTCTTCATCCTCAGTGCCATTGCTGAGGTCCAGACTCCCATTATTTCTCAGTAGCCATCTGTATTCGTTTTTTCTCCATTCTCTCATATATGTTGCTGTCAAAATGACCTTTATAAACATGGAAACAGTAGTGGAAGTCTCCATAACGCATCTGCTTCCTTCCCCTTGCTGGTTGGTTACTGCCTAGGGCAGTGGCTATTAAAGTGTGGACCCTGGACCAGCATCACCTGGGAATTTGTTAGAAATGTAGATTTCTCAGCTCCCTCCTAGTCTTAATGAGAAGCTCTGGTGGTGGGCCCAGATATCTATGTGTTAGCCAGCCATAAGGGTAGTTCTAACATCAGCTAAGGTTTGAGAACCAGTAGCCTCGGAATACACTTAAAATTTCTTAGCATGGTGTCAGTACAGCTTTTTGTACTCTTTGCCCAGCTTCTCTTTATGAAGTCCACGGTACTCACACCTCTTTAGACATCCGGAATTTGTTAAAGAACCGCTCTGTACTTCAGTTCTCATACCTTGGCACTCTAGGCCAGAATGACCCTCTTCCTTTTGCTCCTTTGATGAATTCCCACTCATAATTCAAGGGTTGCTCAAACCTCACCTCTTCTGGGAAGCTTTCTCTTAATCCTTCAAGTAAAATTAGCTGCTCTCTCCAGTGTGATCCAAAAACTCTTCGAAAACTCTATTTTAATTATGTGACTGTATTGATATTTTTGTGTTTCTCACTGGACCAAGCATTCCTGAGGATAGGAATCACAGCTTTATTTTCATAAATCAATCTTAGAGTTTTTAGCTCGTAGCAGAATCTGTTAGTTTTCTTTCCTTTCTGTTTGATTTGGTTTTCTCACAGGATTTTTTGTGATGTCAATTAAATAGTGTATAGAAATGCTTTCAAAACCACACAGTGTTTTACAAAGGTAAGATGGCATTATTTGTGGTAATGTAATAAAGTTCATTTATTTATTTATTTTTCATTTATTTTTGGAATAAATATCTAGAAAGACAATGTTTTAACAGAACGCTGTCTGTGTATTCTGAGCTCCTTTTAGGAAGTGGCATGTGTGGTGGTTTGGTAACGTGGGAAATTCTGTAATGTATGAAAAGCACATTCTGTTATTCCTGTCTGTGGTGTGAACTCAAGACACATCTCTTTACAGCATATTTGATTACTTTATAATGTTTGACTCCTATGTTTATATCACATAGAGAAACAGACATATCTTGAGCTCATGCCACCATATGGTCAACATCCCAGATAACATAACAGAAGCCCATCCAAATATCTAGGTCATCTAGTAGGGTTTCTGTAGGAACCACTAATTAGAAAATTTAAGGCTAGCTTTGATTTTCATTTCAGATTAATTAGACGTGTATTACATTATTTTGTTGACTTACTATATTGGCTTTCTAATCACATTAATGACAGCATATTGGTTAGAATGTCACACAGTGATAGAATATTCTAAATATTGAATTTAGCCAAGGAAATCAGAAATAAAATACATAAATTCCTTTAGACTTCAATTTTTTTGAAGATTTTATTTATTTATTTGACAGAGAGAGAACACAAGCAGGGGGAGCAGAAGGTAGAGAGGGAGAAGCAGTCTCCCCACAGAGCAGAGAGCCCGATGCGGGACTCGATCCCAGGACCCTGAGAACATGTCCTGAGCTGAAGGCAGACGCTTAACCTACTGAGCCGCCCAGGTGACCCAGAAGCATATTTCCTAGGCTAGAATCACCTGCACACAGGAACCTGTACACACACACACACACATACCCTTAAGTGTACTATAATTTGAGACTTCTTTTCAGATTATATTGACAACATGGTTGAAAAATTGTGATTACTAGGCTGGTAAGTGCTTGTGTAGACTTGAAGGAGGTTTTGAGTGTTCTAGGGTGACATGCTCTGCAGATAAATATTCACTGACCCTACAGAGGTTATTATAAAGACACATATTTGTAATGTATACATATGTATATTAATCCTGAGCTTGTGCTTTTTTGTTTATATTTTCTACTGTATATTAGGATATTAATAGAAAAAGTACCAATGTGGTAGAATCATGGGGTGGAACCAAAGAAAAGCAAGCTTACACCCACATCATATTCAAGAATGCAACTTTTACATTTACATGGGCATTCCAAAGAACAAATCAAGGTCAAGACGTAAGTTCCGAGCACTTTTTTTTTTTAAATACAAAGATAATGCTCCCAGTGGAAATTTGTACAAAATGATCACCTAAATCTCTTGGAGGAAAAGATTTGGTTTTCTGTTGCTGTGGGATCGTTTGGTTATGGAGTGGATTTGTATTAAAATGGTATATATATTTTTTGAAAGCAAGAATTTATGAAATTGAATAACACAATGTTATTTTTGGATTGTTCTACACTAAACAGATAATATTTGGTGAAAGCTTAAGAGAAAGAAAATCTGATTTTGTAGTTATTAAAAAGATATCTTTAAAGCTTTCTAAGGCTTGGAGAAGGCTGGTGGCTATCTTCCTCTTTTTCTGAATGATCTGACATTTGTCCTGGAGCCATTAACTGGTATTGGTTTGTATTTCATTGTAGTGATGTTGCCTTTTATAGCCTAGAGAGTGTGTATGTACACACAGTTGGCTTTACACACAGAATTATTTGTTTTCTTTTACTGTCCCTGCTAGAGTAAACCTTAATCCTCCCCTAAGTAAGTTCCATTGTATATTTCAAATAGTAGCAGGATGGTTACTTTTGCGGGTCTCCATAGTCGTGACCTTCCCAAGGTGAAAACAATGTAAACCCCTTAAGGCTGTGGTGACAAGTGCAGAACATTTTCTCTTTTCTCTTCGAACTTTCACTGGGGAACCCATTCCCAGATGTTATTTGACTCTATATGTTCTTGATGAGGGCTCTGGCTGCCATCATGTGGTGCATAAACATGCTGTGGATGCTTCCTCATCTTCCTCTTGTCTTTACGCAGATAAAAACCCTTAAGCTGTCTCGGATAGCTCTCTTCTCTATTGATAGAGTGGTGCCCACTGCCTGGTGTTGACCCAGTGTTACAAAAAGGAAAAGTATAGTTAGACCCAGGGATTTGCTCTCTACTCTGCATCCCTTCACTAGAGATACGTACATAGGTCAGGGAAAGTACTGGAGAGGGAGAAAAAGGCCCAAAGCGGGGTGGTAAATGATGGTATCACAGTTTTAGTGTTTGGTGAAGAGCAGAGTCCTAATCTTTCAAGACTGACCCCTTTTCGAAGGCTTTACCACTGGCTACACTGCAAACATCCTATGGTATCATTACAGTTAGGCTTGTCTCTGAATAAACCACAATGGGAGATAAAATTGCTCCTCTGTTAAACCATAGCAGTTCTTCCAGATATAAAACCTATAAATAAGCCTGATCTTGTGGTGATTGTGGATAACCTCCTGGAGCTCCGTTCCTATGGAAATCAGCTCCTAGTGTTCAGATTTAAGATTGTTTTTCTAAAAGAACCAAGGAGAAATAATTTTAATCTACTATCGATTATAAACTGTTAGTCTGGAACACTGCTGAGCTATTTTGGTGATATCAACACAAAACGATCTGGTTGTACAGTTAACCCCCGAGGCAGAAGTCATTACTTTCTACTCTCTTTTTAGAATAGACGGTTCATCAATGATATGGTGAAGATTTATTCTATCACTGCCACTAACGCAGTTGATGGGGTGGCGTCCTCGTGCCGTGCCTGTGCCCTCGGTTCTGAACAGTCGGGCTCATCGTGTGTCCCCTGCCCCCCAGGCCACTACATTGAGAAGGAAACCAACCAGTGCAAGGAGTGTCCACCTGACACCTATCTGTCCATACATCAGGTCTATGGCAACGAGGCTTGTATTCCATGTGGGCCTGGGAGTAGAAGCACCCAGGTAAGTGAGTATGTGTTTGAGTTATCTCCAGGAAAGCTTTAATAGAGACACTCACAAGATTCCCTTAATATTTCTCCAGGAACTATGATGTAATTCTATTTAGAAATGGCGTTTTCATTCTTCTTCTTGTTTTCCCTCCTTTTACATTTATTAAGCACTTGAACACATATCATGTACCATGAAAGACCTAGTTCCTGGGGGCATGAGATATTAAGAAAAGCACCCAAATAAGAATGATTTCCAAAAATATTAAAATTATATTTTTTTGTATTCTTGTAAGGGAGAGCAAGTAAACTCCCTCTGTGGGTTGGCCATAGGAATATATGGAGAGCAGTAAGTATATCTTAGACTATTTTAAGGGCAAAGTTGATGCTATATTATGGGTGAAGGAGAAAGTGGCATAGCAGGGACTTTTGGCTATTTATTAAAATAGCTTTCTCCAAGGTATTCTCTTAGAATAACTTTGCTCTTACCTTTAAAAATGTCGATTTTTGGGATGCTTGTGTGGCTCAGTCAGTTGAGCATCTGCCTTCGACTCAGGTCATGATCCCAGTGTCCTGGGATCGAGCCCCGCATCGGGCTCCCTGCTTGGCGGGCAGTCTGCTTCTCCTTCTCACTCTCCTTCTGTTCTCTCTCTCTCTTAAATAAATAAATAAAATCTTTTAAAAAAGTGCTGATTTTTCTAAACTCTCCCTTGGAAAATCTAATTATTGTTTGGAAATTCTCTATATTCATGTGATAAAATACAACTAAGACAAAATTACCAAAAGAGTTTATAAATGGAGAACTGTTTTTCATAGTGACTAATGTTTCCTTTTCTACTCTATATATGTATTTTTATCTCTTCATCTTTAATCAAGGACCACTCAGTGTGCTATAGTGACTGCTTCCTCCGTCATGATAAAGAAAATCGGAGTTTGCACTACGACTTCAGCAACCTCAGCAGTGCGGGCTCGTTAATGAATGGACCCAGCTTTACCTCCAAAGGAACCAAATACTTCCACTTCTTCAATATTAGTTTATGTGGGCATGAGGTGAGTTCTGGCCGTCAAAGTGAGATGGAGCTGTATTTCCACTCTGATTGAGTTGGTATTTTCTGTGTGGATGGCTCAGTAAAATCTCTATGGAGACTAACAATCAAATGTCAGAAACTGAGATGATTGCTTAAATCCTGTGTTGTTTCCTAGCATGTTGGCAGCTTTCTCCAGCAAGGCTGGTCTGCATCTCTGTCCAATGAGCACTTATTACTCAGCCTCTGGAACCCCAGAGCTCGGAGTTCGGGTGTACTTGAAGGATCTTTCATTTTTAGTCAAAGTGCCTCGGGCCTGTCAGTCCCATCTATGTTTTAGGCAGGCAGTTTTTATTTGAAAAACTTCTACTATTCTTTAGATTGTTCATTTTCTGTTTTAAAAAAGAGGAAGACTTCCAAGAGGAAGTTTGCACAAAAAGAAAAAAGGAGGTAAACAGGGAACAAACGTCAGCTGATCAGGTGGGTTCTGCTAATAAATACTGGGATCTTGTTTTTCTGTGGGGAGAAGCCTTCATTAATGCTGGTAATCGAAAGAGTTACAGGACTATATACTCAATAAGGATGGGAAATACATATGTGTATACACCACTAGTAAAAGTGAAAATGTAGTAAGGCATTTCCTCCACATTTTTTTCCATATTAACTCCAATATCTGCAGTGATCTTCAGTATGAGATGCTGTACCAAACTTTATGCAAAGGAAATAAAAAGAGACCTGATGACCACAAATGTTTTCGGGCAAAAGGATCTATAAATTTTTACATGGCGTGGTGTTTGTTCTGTCCTAATTTTACAGGCAGTGAACTAAACATTCCATTGTTAGTCACTCGATTCATCCAATAAATAAATTCATATTAAATACCTATTTTGCGAAACATTGAGTGAAGCAGTGAATGAGATTCTTCACATTATGTATTACATTTCTTTTTGTCCTTACGCCTATATTACCACTGTCTTGCCTTCTCTCTGTCCCCTCTTCTTTTCTCTCCTCTTTATCTTCCTTTCTTTTTTATTCTCAAATTCCTTTCCTTTTGTTGCTGTTTTCCTCCTTCTTTCCTCAATAGTTTCTCTCTGATCTTTTCCATTCTTTTCCTCTTCTTGGCTTCAATAATTTAAGCTTTGTAACTATATATTGTACATGTATTGTTGTGAGAAGGCTTAGTGGAGGAAGAAAATTTTATAAGTTTGGACAGATGGCTGCATGAAGAAAAATAAATCTGTGTTTCTTTCTTTGTGCCCATGTGTGCTCACCTTACAGCTAAGACCAGAAAAAGTGTCTTCCTTTTTCCCACTATACATCCCTACATAGAAATTATAAAGCTATAGTTGTTTGCAGTGGGACTATAGTATATTTAAACAGTCTTCCAATTTTTAGAGATTACATATTCCAACTGATTAAATGATTCAAAAAGTAAATTCCTATATTCCCTTCACCTTCCTGTGTAGTTGAGTAGTTACACATCTTTGAATCTGAGTAGCTCAGTGAAGACCCTTGTAGTGACCAACTATTAAGAATTTAGATGGCGTCTTAGAGTTTTGCAGCAATAAAACTTTTAAGCTTTCTCCTTCAGACTTCATATTACCTTTCTGCCACCATTGGCCGATAAAGGAGAAGGAAGAGCATGTCTTTTTCTTCGACATTAAAACCTTCACCAGGAGTTATCTGGTCTCTTTGAATGCATTGTTGTCCTTTGAACTGAAGGTTTCATGGGTGACTTTTATCCTTTGGACTGAAAGTTTCACGGGTAACTTACTTTCTATAAGTTAGATGGCTTTCATCCAGCACAAATGATGCTTATAGTTGGAAGAGCAGTGCAGTCTTGAATTTCTTTATTCATTATAATTTGAATGACTTAACCCTGGTTAGTCGGAATTCCTCAAGAGCTTTTTAAAGAGAAGTGCCAGTGCCTGCTCCCCACACCACATCAATTAAAGCAGCATCTCTGCAGTGAGGCGAGAGCCACAGCCCTACCAGTGTCATGAGCTCTGTGAGATCTAATGTAAGGACTGACTCTTCTGTAAAACCTCTTTATGACTTTATTTTTCTAGGGGAAGAAGATGGCTCTCTGTACCAACAATATAACAGACTTCACAGCAAAGGAAATGGTGGCAGGGTCAGATGATTATACGAATTTGGTAGGAGCATATGTATGCCAGTCAACTATTATTCCTTCTGAAAGTAAGGGTTTCCGAGCAGCCTTATCATCACAGTCCATCATTCTGGCAGATACATTTTTAGGTAAGCTTTATTTGGGTTCTGTATGCATGCATGCAGTTATTCTAAAATTACAGTACTGATAACTTGTTATTGTGTTGGTGTTTGCTATAGATGACAATGGCTGCAGGTAATTCTAAATCGTCACTTTGTAACATGGTTCAAAAGCCCTTGCAGTTGAGATCTGTTGCTTAATCTAAGTGAGTGCAAGCATCTGCTGAATTTATGCATTAACTCATATGTGATAGGAAGTTTTTTGAGAGTCTATACCTTTCATCAAATTCTCTAGGAGATAAAGAGGCAGAATAAGATCAGAAACCAAAACTATAAACAAAAGAAGGACAGCAAACAAATATTGTGTAAACCTAAATCATAATACCTTCCACCAGTTTTCATAATCTTTTCTCATACCAAAAGTAAGTTGGTGACACTTAGTAAAGGTGAATGTGAGGAGCTTTATTCCACATCTGTCCTTTCTGTCTTTGTAGACTAGAAGGCATAAGAAAGTTTTAAGAATGACCACTTAGTGATTTTTAGGGATCAAGTTCACTAGATCCTCTGGAATGGTGATATAATGTATAACAGTAAAACAATTTTTTAAGATTTTATTTATTTATTTGACAGAGAGAGAGATCACAAGTAGGCAGAGAGGCAGGCAGAGAGAGAGGAGGAAGCAGGCTCCTCGCTGAGCAGAGAGCCTGATGAGGGCCTCGATCCCAGCACCCTGAGATCATGACCTGAGCCAAAGGCATAGGCTTAACCCACTGGGCCACCCAAGCACCCAACAGTAGAATAATTTAACAAGCTTCTTAGGTGATTCTAATGTACAGCAGAGTTGAGAACCATCACTGTTGACTCCAGAGGAATTTCGCTTTACTTTTCAGCACCACGGTCAGTTACTGAATTTGTGCTTGCCCTCAGAAACTTCATGACCCTAGGAGAGGTTACTGTTACTGTTTGCATTTTGGCTCTGTGGTCATTTTGTCTCCAAGGGATGGAAGAAAGTCCTGACTTTTATTTATTTTTTTTAAAAGATTTTATTTATTTGACAGAGAGAAACACAGCCAGAGAGGGAACACAAGCAGGGGGAGTGAGAGAGAGAGAAGCAGGCTTCCCACCAAGCGGGTAGCCCGATGTGGGACTTGATCCCGGGTCTCCAGGATCATGACCTGAGCCGAAGGCAGTCGCTCAACCAACTGAGCCACCATGCCCCAGTCCTGACTTTTAGATTAAACAAAATTTGGAGTTGCTTGCTGGAAGTTACTGGGTATACAAATTTTTTGTTTTCTCAGGTACATAGTTTATATTGAGTGAAAAATTGTATTAGCAAAACAGCCCAGCTTGTGCAACACAATTGATTAGAAACCAAGAATTTTAATAATGTTAGCATGTTGAAATATTAGAGTTGGAAGGGGCTTTAGAGATCATCTCAAATATTTCATGAATTTTACAGATTTAGGATATAAGGCCCAGGGATGTGAAGTGACTTGAGCAAAATTACAGAACTTTGGAGTAGATTTTTTTTCTTTTTAATTCTTTGGAGTTTGAAATGGTACTTATCTTAGCATGAATGCATAGATACAATACAATATTTCCGGTCAAATGACAGTGTCAGAGTAAAGCTGGTTTTTCTTCAGATACACAGAGACTAAATCAATTTAATTTTTCCATATTGCTTAAAAGCTTTTTCTTTGTTGTCATGTAGGAGCAACTGTTGAAACGACATTGCAAAATATTAATATAAAAGAAGAAATGTTCCCTGTTCCTCCTAGCCAAATACCAGATGTGCATTTTTTTTATAAGTAAGTAAAGATGCTGCTTCCCTTGACTATTTTAATCAAAAGAGTGTCTCTTCTTGGTACCTAGCATAGTAGCTTATTGTTCTTAATAGATACTCAGTGATTAGCTGTTAAATGGAAGACTTAATATAAAGTAGGAAATAGGAACTGTTTTGAAAGTGTTACATAAGTTCTGATATGTATAAATATATATCATTTTCTGATTATATGTGTTTTTTCTATATTTGTGCTTTATGTCTATTTTTTCTATATACTCTATACTATCTATCTATCTATCTATCTATCTAATAATAAAGGCAATAAAGAGACTCTCCTTCCTTGTCCAGGAAGTATTGATAATTTGTATATTTCAACATTAGCCAAAGTAGATAAAATGTCTCTTCCTTTTGAAAAATTTTTGTGATTATGGCTTTGATTATAATTATGGTGACTTGACTAAACACGTTGAAGATAACGTATTGCTCTACCTGAGAAAAGAGTCCACTTTTCCTAGGTGTGGAAGTAAATGAGTTCAGTTTGTATTAAAATTCTCCTTTAGTGGACTTGGACGCATCATTCTTTGTCATTGTTGCATAGAGTGCGGGAGCAGTTATGCACAGGATGTTTATGTCTTGGTAATCTGTGTCCTCTCTGTTCTGTAAAATGTTCTTTGCAACAGGTCTTCTACAACTACAACATCTTGTGTCAATGGCCGGTCAACTGCTGTGAAAATGAGGTGCAATCCTACTAAACCAGGAGCAGGAGTGATTTCAGTCCCCAGGTATTCTTACTTCTATGTGGTTATTTCACATTTGTATGTATTGTGAGGCAGCAAAACTTTCCAGAATTTTACTATTTTAAAACATACTGCTAGGAATGCAAAGCAGAAAGAACAGAAGAATATGTAGATTTTTGTTGTAGGAATGTACTGAGCATCTCTTAAGAGGACTAGGTCTTCACCAATCTCAGTACTTTCCAGTCTCCTCAATGACATATTCTCATCCTGTTTGCCCAAGTTTCTGTTTGTATTGAAAATTATTTTACTAATATATAATGACTGCATTTATATCTTTGCATTAATTCATAGTATTTAATCCCACTTCCCTTAAGAGCTGGGTTATACATACCTGTCTGATAGTACTTCATCAACAGTGAACCACCTGGATGATCTAGATAGAAGGAATCTACCCTCCAAAACATAGCTTCTTTCTCCGTAAAAGGATAGGGGCCAGCGTAGACAATGCGCATGCTCCATTTCCAGCTCCTCCGTTTTCTGATGAATGGTGACGGAATCACCAAGGCAGAGTCTCATCTGTAGAAAACATTACAATTCATTTAGCTTACTGACTTTGCGGCAACAGCTCTCCACAGTCTCAGTCTAATACAGTCCACTTGGGTGGAAACTCTAGGAGAAAATGAACAATTTCATGGACTCAGAACTGCCAGCTTACCTACTGCTTTCATGGTGTGATTTCCACCACGAAATAATAATTATATTATATGTAAATAATTATAAATAATTATAATGTAAATAATTATAAATAAGTAGATTATTTATATTTATTTATATTTTATTTATTTATTATATTTATATATTATTTTTATATATTTATATTATATATAAATAATTAGATTTTTGTGTAATCTTTGTGTAGGGTTAGGGTGCCTTTGGAGCACAGTTTGACTTGCAGGTGTTTCTCCATCAAACTAATGAGAATATATATTTTCAAAAAAGAAAGTGATTGGCTTAGTTTTGTTTTTGGTAGTTTCACCATAACCCTTGAGAGATTCGAAGCTCTTCTGCTTATGTCACTGCAGTATTGGAAATCAGTGGTTTAAGTGTTGCACCAAGGACTTGCTATCTTTTTTTTTTTTTTTAAGATTTATTTATTTATTTGACAGAGAGAGACATAGCAAGAGAAGGAATACAGCAGGGGGAGTGAGAGGGAGAAGCAGGCTTCTGCCGAGCAGGGAGCCCGATGTGGGGCTCCATCACAGGTCTCCGGGATCATGACCTGAGCCGAAGGCAGTTGCCCAACCAACTGAGCCACCCAGGCACCCCAAGTGCTTGATATCTTAAAAAGAGTAGCAGTGATGGGAGCCTATGGGGCTCAGTGGGTTAAAACCTCCGCCTTCAGCTCAGGTCATGATCTCAGGGTCCTGGGGTCAAGGCCGCCTCTCTGCTCAGCAGGGAGCCTGCTTCCTCTCTCTGCCTGTATCTCTGCCTACTTGTGATCTCTCTCTGTGTCAAATAAATAAATAAAATCTTTTTTTTTTTTTTTAAAGAGTAGCAGTGCTAACAGTATTGTGGGCTTACTTTAGGACATAAGGGTACGCTAGTACTCACCTCTCACCAGCTGTGTTACTCTGGTTCTCATGGATCTGGGAATTAATTTTTCTTTTCACCTTTTCGAGGTGAGAGAAATAGATGATGAGAGGAGAACACAAGGAAAGGTAATAGACGTCAAGTGAAAGAGACAGAGGGAGACTGATGCCCATGAGTGTCATGTAGTGGAGAGTCCCTGGGCCAGCATCCAAACTGGAGTGAGGGCAGCAAACCACACTTTGTTTAGGAGAAGGTGTGGTTAGAGTTGCTTTAATTATTCCCCAGTATCCCACAGGATAGCTGTGATTTCAGATGCTGCTTCTATTTTTGGTAGCACCTCTAAGGTCCTTTTTCAGACTTAGCAACTAGCCTCTCAGTCCGGTCTCTAGGAGTCTTTCTGGATGGCTTCCAAGCAGATAATATGACCAAAGGTCAGGTCTGTCCTTTAGAAACTATCTCACTCTTGGATGCCTGGGTGGCTCAGTTGGTTAAGCAACTGCCTTCGGCTCAGGTCATGATCCCGGAGACCCAGGTTCCAGCCCCACATCGGGCTGCCTGCTTCTCCCTCTCTCACTCCCCTTGCTTGTGTTCCCTCTCTGGCTCTGGCTGTGTTTCTCTCTGTCAAATAAATAAAATAAAATGTTTAAAAAAGAAAGAAAGAAAGAAAGGAACTATCTCATTCTCACGCTCCTAAGGTGGGTTCTGATGTTTTCAGGTAATAATAATAAAAAAAAATGGTCTCATGTTATTAAATGATACCATTTAGAAACTTGGTTTTTTTTTTTCCCTTGTGGGAAGAGGAAAAATAAGTGTTTCCTTTGACTTGTAGCAGTTTGTTCTATTTGCAGAATTTAGCTGTCTTCGCCAGGTTTTCTCAAGATCACCTGTGGCAGAATACTTTGGGGTGTCTCTTTTAAAATCAATTCAGGCTTTCCTGAAACCAAAACAATCTCTTGAGTGTTGAGCATAGGAATAGTTTTTAAAATACAAGGCAATTCTGGGGTGTCTGGCTGAGTCAGCTGGTGGAGCATACGACTCTTGATCCAAGGTTTGTGAGCTCGAGCCCCACGTTGGCCGTAGAGATTACCTAAAAATAAAATATTATTTAAAAAACACAAGGCAATTCTGATGCACATAAAAATTTTGGAACTACTAATCTTAATCCACATTTTGGTATTTTGGTGATTTGGTTCTTTTCTGAGACAAATTCTCAAACTTTGTTCTGCATTTTAGTTTTCTGAAAAGCCCATTTAAAATGTCTTGGTCTACAGGGTAGTCCTTCACCCATATTTGATAAAAATTTATATATAATTATGATGCACATTGAGGTTTGAGGACCACTGCTCCCAGGAATGGCTGGAACCCCACTATTTCTGTGCTTGCTTGCATCAGTTCCCCATGAGGGCACAAGAGGGAGCTCTGGGATCAGCATATGAAAAACAACAGCTGGGGCTGAAATAGATTTTTTTTTTTTTTTTTTAAGCTCTGAGGCTGAATAAAGATTTCCTACTAACCGTGAGGAAATGTGAACAGAGCCAGGTTTCTCAGGCTACTTTTGAGGAGGATTTACTTTGCAATTTTGGGGGGCTGATGGTGGGGAGCTTTAAGAAATCTCCAGAAGAGGGAGGAAGGTGCTAACCAGGCACTTGTCTTGAAAAATCTCATTAGTTGTGACCAAAGAGCCTCAGAAAGCCGACTTTGGCACTTTGGAAGGGATGCCACCCCCAGGAAGTCTCCTCTCTTGGCCAAAAATCTTGGCAAAGCAGGCAAAGGAGACTTGAGTAGTAGTGATATTGGTTGGGGCTCTGAAGTTTGTGACCTGAGAACATGTCCTAAGGCCCTTAGCTTTGGGAAAAACGAGAAGGTCTTAACAGAGCATGGGTGGGCAGGAGAAAAGGGACAATGTGTGTTCCGTAGGTATCTCAAAAGAAACTTAGTTGGATAGCAAATTACCAGGCTGCCTACCAATCCGCGATTGGAAAACCGCATCCTGTGTGTTTGGTCTGGCAAATGCAGTTGGTTTCTAATTCCACAAAGTGTCTGGGGTGGGGGGGCGCTGTGAGACATTTTAGATAAAAACTTATAGGCATGATATCTGTAGCGGAAGAAATATGAGAGCCAGAGTGGACTTTTAGGGAATTCCTTGTGCAGTTTGTATCTTGGCCAGCGAATAAATTTCTAACAAAGGGCTGATAGCCTTAAATAGATCGCCCTCCAGCCTCTGCCTAAGAAACTTTTTAAACCTCTAGTCATGATCCTAGGTGGTTAGGAAATTGAAGATTTGCCTTTCAAAAGGAAAAATTCAGAGCTAAATATTGTGTCCAAAGTGTTCTTTCAAGCACATGAGAAATTTCTGTGAATGGAAGGGTTATAAAAAAGCATTAGTAGGGGCGCCTGGGTGGCTCAGTTGGTTAAGTGACTGCCTTCAGCTTGGGTCATGATCCCGGAGATCTGGGATCAAGTCCCTCATCGGGCTCCCTGCTCGGCCAGAGGCCTGCTTCTCCCTCTCTCACTCCCCCTGCTTGTGTTCCCTCTCTGGCTATGTTTCTCTCTGTTAAATAAATAAAATCTTAAAAAAAAAAAAGCATTAGTAGAAAATGGGCAAAAGAAGCCATCTTAACTCTGATGGTAGAGCTATTCATAGCCCATGAGAGACCCGCATCAGTCCCATTTACTTGACACAGTAGGGAACAGTGAGGACCCAGGGTATAAAGCTGTGGTGGCACAGTCAAGATGGAATGATGCCCTGACTATGTCTATTTTTTTTTCCTGTCATGTTTCATCTTGCCATTTTTTTTCCCACCAGTTCTTCACAGGTAGAGATTTACAAAGGAGCACACTAAGCAAAGAGGCAAATATCGCATTTACCCAGGGGTAACTCAGTTGGTCTGCAAGTTATTGGTGCCTTGTTTAACACGAGTCATTCTTCCTCCAACGAGGTCATCTTTAGTAATGGTATGAGTTAGGGGAAAGTCACCATCCTCTTTCTTTCTCTCTATTTATATTACTATATTTAACTGCTTGGATGGTTTATAAATCAGTCTAAAACTGTTTTTGCCAAATCCTCCTTCAGAATCCAAATTCGTCTTTATCATAAGGGTAGCCTTGGCCTCAGAGAGTCCAGCTAGTGGATGGTTCAGGATCAAGTGGAGAGAGACTGCAGCTCATTAAAAAAATAAACATAAAAGCACAACCTCTGAGAATGTTGCATCTCACAAAAGGGATGCTCCAGAGGTCTGTCCTGATAGCATTTAGAACATGCATGCCAGGGCTTATTTCCACAGGCTTTGATTTAGAGTTGCTTTGTCAAAATTACCACACCTGTAGGACACTAGCCTATCCTTTGGTCTTTGGGAGAGGTCTCTTGCAGCCGAAAAGGCTATCCATTTTAAGGGAGTGAGAGCCAAAGGATAACGATTGGCTAAATGGGTTCCTTGTTTTTTTTTTTTTCCTCTGAACCATTTACAGACAGATAATAGATATCTAAATTGGTACAAGTTAAATTTAAAAGGCAATAGAATTTAAAAGATTAAAGCCAAGTATGTTCTTAGAACAAGAAAAAGTGAGGAGGCATATAAAAGCACTATGAGCATAAGTAAAAACCCATTATGATCAAGACATGGAAAATTTGAATACAGTTTTGTTAAAATTATACAGTTCAAACACTAACGAGTAATCTTAGGACATGTAAAAAGATCACAAAACAGTCAAAGTTTAAGGATCCATTTTGAAATAAGGATGATAAAACTTTGACAGATTTTGCAGACCTAAAGATAAGAGAGACTGGAGAGTGCTAGCTAATTTAGTTGGGCAGGTCTTGATTAGATTCTGGCTTTTGGTAATTAACTCTGGGGAGAATCTGCAAAAAGGGAGGTTTTTGCAGGTGACTGGCAGAATTTTAGATCGCTGGATCGAAGAGGTATGGATCAAAAAATTTTATGTTCAAAGTTACAAGTGATTTATACTTTTCAGCCTCAGGGAAAAATTGTAGCAAGATCCAAAGCCATTTTATGGATCCCACACAAAAAGGCTCTTTGTCCATTGGCATTCTCAGCAGAGAAAGGCTGAGCTTTCTCAGAAGCCAAAGCCAGGGGGAGTTACCAGCTGCTGGTCAGAGAGCATTACCTATGCCAGAAGACGCCAGTCCCTGAACTCCAAGATCAGGAAACCCCAAGAAACCCAGAAAAGACTTACATGAAAGATGCTGAGTAAATACCATGTTCTGACACCAAATGAGGAAATTTTGAGGCACTTAAAACTATGGACTTTTCTCCTCGTCTTTTGAGACCAACTCCAGAAGGGTCAGAAACATACTGACAACGTACCTGAATTTATTTTAACTTTGGAGTTTGAATAAGGTTTAGGCAAAAACAAGGTTACACTGCTTTATCAACTATCCAGGCAATTAACAATAGGCGAGGTATTGGGTTGTAATAGTTCATAAGAAAATAAGATTATTGTCCATGAATTTTTAGTATGAACAAAGGACATCCTGCCTTAGATACGATGATTCATTTAAAGGAGAACACTAATAACTTGTAGCTCTGTCATTTCCCCCCCAGAATATGTATTCCATTTTAGAATCCAAGAGAGAACCTACTTTAAAAAGATTCATCTGAATTCTCACACGTTGCCAGTGTTATCCTGATGGGAAAGGCAATTGCAGAAGCAAAATCAGGAAACTAGAAAGTCTTCCTCATTTAAGAGTAAAACCACGTTAAGGTATACCTGGTTGTCCTTCTACCTAGAATTCACAGCCATGGGGTCATCCCATGGAATTCTAGTCCTCTGTGCTCCAACTGTCAGTGATCTTGTAGACCAAAAATTATAAGAGAAGCACAGTTAGTGACACCTTTGAAAAGCCCGTGTGGAAGGGATGGAGATGATGGTTACTCAGGTCATCAAAGGAAAAAGGGTTTCACATATTTGGCGATAAAGCATTTGTCTATCTTACTATGTATGAGCTTTTTTAATCTTAGTGGAAGAAAACTTTCTTGTGTCTTTTCTCTTGAATCTTTTTTTTTTTTTTTCATTTTCCATGCCAGTACTGTTGAAATGAATACTTCTTCCTACATCCTTGTCACTTCATTGGGAAGGCTTGATTCAAACTGTGAAACTTGGGTTTATAACAAAGAATCAAATTTGGATGTTCCCCATTTTAAATGATTCGTTGCATTGAAAGAATTGAAGAATTGATTCTATACGAAACTACTTTTAACATAAGAGTAGATTTTAGAAAGTGAAGTCTCCCAGGGAAAGGCAGTGAATCACTGAGTATTTTGACACTAACTGGCAGCTTTTCTAAGTTACTTCAATGTCTTGGTTTTTTTCTTCCCGTTTCTGTAGTTCTACCAGTTCTTTAGAAAGTGATGTGAATTGTTAATAGTCTTTTATATTTTGCAGTACTTGAAACTTTCCTAAATTGTTCTATCATTTTGTCCTTTATAACCACCCTATGAAAGCAGTGAAACAGACATTTCACTTCTGCTAAATTACAAATATGAAACAGTGGGGGGAGGGGCTGAGTCACTGGTGGAAGTCCAGCCCGAATTGTAACCCGAGTGTTCTCTCCAGAGGTTTTTGCAACTTTAATTAATTTTACCGTTTTCTTTTTAATTTGTTAATTTTTTTCCCTCAAACTTTACCAGACTTACTTTTTTTATTTTCTCAAGGTAAACATCCCCTCATTGCCTTAGAAAATGTGCCTGTGTTGGAAAGATAAAATAATTTGGGAAGGAGAGAATTGAGCAGGAAAGTATATTGGTAATTAATGCTAAATGATCAAAAACTTAATTACCTTTAAAGTTTCAATTCATTGTTATACAAATAATTCTGTTCTTGAAGAACTTTTCTAATTGGTTGCCCAGTTTTTTGTTTTTTGTTTTTTGTTTTTTTCCCAAAAATGCAGTCTTGAGTTGGTTTTCCTGATGTGGAAGGTGGGAAATAGCAATAATTTTTTAAGTGGCTTGGTTTTCATCTATTGTATTTAACTCTTTAAAAAACATCTTTTTGTTTCTTGGTCTGAATATACTTTACTGCCTTTTACAAACAGAAATCAAGGCAGGTAACAGGTAAGGCATTTTTCTGAAGAGTCCCCATTCATCACTGTTCTTAGCTCTAAGGTCCTGGACCTCTGTTTCTAAATATGCAACTCAGAGCTGTGCTTTTATTTACATCTCACCCATGATTACTTAGTTCACAGCATGCAGACATTTGGAAGGATAATCCAATGTAGTCAATTTTTAGTTATGTTGTAGTCAATTTTTAGTTATGTTGATTTTTTGTTTTGGTGTTCATGTTGTAGGTTGCCCTTAGAATACATACTGAGTATGAAATTTTACTTTGTCGGTAGACCGAAAATTAGTTTTACGCTGCATATCATCACAAAGGCATCTGAAGTTAAAACTTAAAAAGGTGTGTTTTGGGGTTCTCCCTTTTAATGTGTGTCTGTCTTTTTGCCCCAGGTGTTTCAGGGTGCACCTGTACTCAGCAGCAGCTCAGGTGGAAAGGAGGTTTCTAGGGCAGTGTGGCGTATGCACACAGCTTAAAGGAAGTATAGTAGACCAGTGAGCGGAACAGTATTCCCCTAGCTTTAATGAAGTCATGAACAGAGCAGCCACTCGCATCAGAACCTTTCCAAATAACTTCTTGCTTCAGTGAATAAGGATTTTGTACCCAGTAACAGCAGTTTAATTTTTGAGCCATGCTGTGCTTATCTGTCCTAAAATGAAAGAATCAGGTTGACATGATAGACCCACGTACCACAAAGCAGTTTCAAAAGGTCTCCATTCGGGCTCCACCTGGTGCTTGATTTTCTGCGGTCTTGCACCTGTGTCTGTGTCCCATCCATGGTCACCAACTGGTGAAGGTCACCATCTCTTGAAAGAAGTCATCGTCAGGCTGAGGAAAGCCAGGATTGCACAGTTATTTGCATCACTGAGATGTGTGTGGACCTGATAGTTGTTTTGTTTGTTTTATACTTCAGGCAATTTTGTTTTCAACTATCATCTGTGCCCCCCCTTCCCTCACCCTCTAGACCATGATCCTGTTCATCATTCTGTTCCTTGGAACTGTTGTCTAAGTACGTTACCTTAAACAGAAATGGCACCTCCTTCTCCCATCTAGTTGCTGCCTGTATGCTTGGTGCCCACTCACTGCCCTGCTCTTGAAGCTGTTACGATAATGACCAACTTGAACTCTCTTACAGTTCATCTACCACTTCATCCCTCCCGCAGGCAGTCCCTTGCTTTCTTTTTTTCTCTTCTGGCTAAACCTCACTGAGTATTCAGAATTTTTCCTAAGCACCCCTACTGCCAAGAGGTCTTCCCAGAGCTTTTTTGGTCATTATCTCTAGATCTCTTTAAAATTTTTTTAAAAAATAGCTTTCTAAGGATATGATTCTCATGCCATGTGCTTTGCTCACTTAACACAGAAAATCCAGTGGTTATTGTATACTCATTGATAGGTGCAACCATCAGCACAGTTGCTTTTGAGAGCCTTTCTTTACCTTAAAAAGAAACCCTGTACCCTTTAGCTATCACCTTCCTATACCTTAGCTCTCTTCCAAGCCCCAAGCAATCACTAACCTACTGTTTTTATAGATTTTCTTATTCTGGACTTCTATAAAAATAGCATCATTAATTTTTTAATAAAGATTTTATTTATTTGACAAAGAAAGAGAGGGAATAAGTAGGGGAAGTTGCAAGCAGAGGGAGAGGGAGAAGCAGGCTCCCTGCTGAATAAGGAGGCTGATATGGGGTTCGATCCTAGGACTCTGAGATCATGACCTGAGCCCAAGGCAGACGCTTAACCGACTGAGCCACCAGGCACCCCAATAGCATCATTTAATATGTTAGTAGAAGATTTATATTTTTTATATTAGTAGAAGATTGGCTTCTTCTACTTAGTGTCTTTTCAAGGTTCTTCCAAGCTGGGGCATGTATCAGTTCTGCATTCCTTTTTATAGCCTAGTAATATCCCACTGAATGGTTATAGCACATTGTGTTTGTCTCTTCATCTGCTCATGGACATTGAAGTTGTTTCCACCTTTTGGCTCTTATGAGTAACACTCCTGTGGACATTCATGTACAAGTTTGTGTGTGGGCATATGTCTTTATTTCTCCTGGGTTTTCATCTAGAAGTGGAATTACTGGATCATGTGGTAACTCATTTTGATGAGCTGAGAACTACCAGCTTGTTCTGAAGCAGCTGCACCTTTCCCCATTCCCATTAGTGGAATATGAAGTTTCTGGTTTCATGACATGTTTGCAACTCTTTTATCATCTTTTTGTCCTAGCCATCCTAGAAGGAATGAAGTTGTGGTTTAATCTTTCAATTTCTTATTTGTTTGTTTTCTTAGCACCACACATTGCTTTCCAGTATGCAGTGGGCACTCAAATATTGCTTGGACTTGATTGAATTTGTTGTAAGAACTGTCATTTCATTTTTTATTTCAGCAAATGTCCAGCAGGCACCTGTGATGGATGTTCATTCTATTTTCTGTGGGAGAGTGCTGAAGCTTGCCCTCTGTGCACAGAGCATGACTTCCATGAGATTGAGGGAGCCTGTAAGAGAGGATTTCAGGTAAGGGGCAAATCCATCTAAGCAGAGCTATGTGGTTGAAGAGAATTGATTAGTCTAGTGTCACTTAGATCACAGAAACTCAGGTTCACAGCCATGGCTAAAGCTTATAGTTAATGTCACATAAATATGCACTTAAAATCAAGTTTGGTTACCACTACCAGTGGTAACATTGAATATATTTCTCTTGTCATTAATTTTTTTCAAAAACATGATTTTTAGTTACTGACAGATATTCTATTATTGATATTTGGGGATTTAATAAATCCCCTGTTGGACATATGAGAAAAAATTTGAGAAGTCCTTTTGCACATAGCTCTATAATGAACATCCTTGTTGGAAATGTGATTATTTCCTTAGATTTTATTATGAGAAAAAGATTAATTGGATCGAAGGAGATGGACACTTTTAAGGTTCTTGATACATATTACTCATTTCCTTTGGTGGCATCATTTTGCACTCCTGAGGGCAGTGTCTGAGAGTGCTTAGCTCACTGTACTAGCTTTGAGGAGTGCCACATGAAAAACACAAACTTTTCCTCCTTCAAGATGACTTCCTACCTCAACCTCTCTGAATTCTATTGAAATGACAAGAAAAAAAAACCACACACAAATGATAATACATTGGTGGTGGTGGTAACCTTAGTGGGGAACTGGCATCAGATAATCAGATTCTGATGGGATTTCTGAAAACTGGGATAAAGATGGAGTAGGCTTGACATTGAGGTCTCCTGGAGTGGGAAGCATGCTTGAAGGCTTGTGGCAAGAAGGGATCAGAGAGGGAGTACAGTTCTGTCCGGGAAAGTCTGGAGGAGCATGTCATTGGCAGGTCAGAGGGTAGGAATCCAAGAAGAAGTCAGAATGCCCTACCTCAGCCCCTGCGTTCCAAGTATTCGCAGTAGCTTTACCTCTGGGGGAAAAAACAAACAGAACTATTCTCTACATAGGGATTTTTCAAACTCTAATGACAGTGCACCTATAGTAAGAAATACATTTTACAGCAAAGCTGGTATACAGGAACCAATTCAGACACATAGCAATATGCCTAAAAATGAAATGACATTTCCTGGAACCACACTTATTTTTGTGTTTTATGATAAAGTCTAAGTATAAGGGGATTATAAAATGTGTTGTCACAAAATGCTTGAATACAAAACAGGAAAAGTTCCCAAATGGACAAGAGGGAAACAAAAATTCAGAATGTTTTATTTCATTCATCAAGTGTGCATCTCACACCCTGGTGAACCAATTTCTTGTTAATATTTTTAAGTGGGCCAAGGGTGAAAATCCGTGGCTTACCAAAAAATGTTTCTTTTTAGTCCTCGTAATACTAATGATACATGATTTATGTTTCACAGTGGAAAGTCTTCTCGACCGTTTCTCTAAAATGGTGATACCCTTATCATTTTTTTAAAGAATAAACAAGAAACGGATACGTTCCCTTCTCAGGCCATCCTGTTCAACTCAAGGACTTTGAAAAGTCAGATGACCTTTTATATAACATTCTCTGATACTCACCATTTCTCTCTGGAAAGTAGTGATGAGAAGGTTAAGACCATGAAGTCGCAACAATCTCTTTGATTTTATTCATACTCCCTTTATTGACAAAATTCTGTTCAGCATGTTATAAGAATGTCTGGGACAGACAGTTGCAAGGTGATTCTTTTAAAATATTTGTTCTTGCCTTAAAGATATCTTTAAGAACACTTAGATATGTTTGTCATATTGAAATATATAATTTCCCTCCTAGAGTTCTAAATTTATCTTGAGAAGTAAGTAAGTATACATTTCTATTAGACTTAGATATTGATTCTGAAAATATTTGCCAAATGAGATCAGGTTTCAGTGAGAAAAATATAAATGCCATTTCGAAGCTCATGCACTTTGCTTAGTGTATTCAGTTACAACAGCAAAACAAATGGGTATGACACAGTAAGTGGGTGTTTACGTCCAGTCTCTGAATAAAATATTTCAAGAAGTCTGCTCTTCGGTGAGCTTTATGGAGCACGAATGACAGCTTTTACTGTTTTCCATTACAGTAGACCCTCCCCCACTTACCACATGGGGGATATGTGCCAAGATGCCCAGTGAAGGAATGCCTGAAACCAGAGATAATCCCGAACACTATGGATACTTTGTTTTTCTTTACATACATACACACATACCTAGGATGAGGTTTAATGTCTAAATTAAGCACAGTAACAGATTAACAACTGATAGTAAAATAGAACAGTTATAATAACAATATATGGTAATAAAAGTTACATGAATATAGTCTCTCTCTCGAAATATCTTCTTGTCCAGCACTCCCCCTTGTGATGATGTGAGATGGGAAAATGCCTGCATGTTGAGATCAGGTGAGGGAATGACATAGGCACATGCCGGACCATGAGGCTGCTGTGGACTTTTTTTTTTTTTTTTAAAGATTTTATTTATTTAACAGGGAGAAACACAGCCAGAGACAGAACACAAGCAGGGGGAGTGAGAGAGGGAGAAGCAGGCTTCCTGCCGAGCAGGGAGCTCGATGTGGGACTCGATCCCGGGTCTCTGGGATCATGACCAGAGCTGATGATAAATCAGGAAGATCGTGTGCTTCCTAATTGAATCCACAGAAAGTCAAACTGCAGATAAGGGGGAACTGCCGTAGGCTCATGAGCAAGGGTAGTTTTCTTTGGATGCCAGAAGTCTCAGAAAATACAGTGATTGCAAAATATCACTATGGGTATCATTTAATTTTTTTTTTAATAATTGCCTTGTGTTTCCTGCTCCATCCTTTACAGCTTTCCTCTCTGTCTTGGCTAAGAGTTTATTTTCCCAAATTCTGTAAATGTATCTAATCCAAGTGGGTACAAGCCCTCCGCAGTGAGGATTGTAAACTAAGAGAGTGGCACAACTTATGGGGAAAGTGTTCTTATCAGATTGGATCTTAGAAATCTATACCGTGTTCTCAGTATATAGTAAGCATTACTTCTAAATGTCATGCAGTCATAAAGATTTGAAGAGATACTGTGTTATCACTGAGAGGGATATTTTTAAAGCTTATCATCAAATTTATCTCATCCTGTTCGCAAAATATCCCAGCGTGCTAGAAGAATACAGTTTTCAGCTGGGGAGCCAGCCATTTTCTCCTTTGCCAATGACGTGTGACTGGATGAATGGATAAGGCATTCTAATTAATAGTTAGGGAATAACTGAGAAATTTGTCCAATAGCTTGGTCTTTTTTTTTTTTTCTTGAACAATTTGGGAGCTTATGGAAAAAGTAAGTATTCTGGGTTTACAAGAATAAATTAAATAAAAAATTTCTTTTTAATTTGAAGTTTTAACATCTTGTTTATGACTGCCATTAGACATTTGAGATTTGCCATTTTCACTGGATGTTGCACATTTGATGAAACCATATAAAGTATTGCACTTTAAAAAAAAACATTTAATTTTTTATTCGACAGAGAGAGACACAGCGAGAGAGGAAACTTAAGCAGGAGGAGTGGAAGAGGGAGAGGCAGGCTTCCCGCTGAGCGGGGTGCAGTCCTGGATCCCCCAATCCTGGGATCAGGACTTGAATGGAAGACAGATGCTTAAGGCACTGAGCCGCCCCGGCGCCCCTGCATAGTCTTTTTTTGTTAGAACGTGCTTCAGTTCATGAAGCCAACATGGGCTGACTAGAGTTAACATTTTTTTCTCTCTACTGTCCTTGTTTACACTTAAAGAGGTAGCATTTGTATTTGAACATGCCTCTCATTTCTCATCTCATTCTTATAAAAATAATGTGACTCATTTTAAAAGTGTTTTTTTACATTAAATTTAATGAAAATGTTAGAGTTGTTATGCAGTAAAAAAAATTCAATTACTAATGTCCTTTCTAAGAAAGATGCTGAGAATTCTTATTCAAGACTTGGTTGAAACTTTACCTTAAAGTAAATACTGTTCTCTTGTACTTCATGTTTAATTGCAGAAATGTGTGTGCTTGTACAATAAAATTACACATTACAGTGTTACCCTTCTGTTAGGATATTATTATTATTTTAAAGATCTTATTTATGTATTTGACACAGATAGAGAGCACAAGCATGGGAGAGGCAGGCAGAGGGAGAGGGAGAAGCAGGCTCGCCGCTGAGCAAGGAGCCCAGTGCAGGACTCAATCCCAGGACTCCGGGATCAAAACCCGAGCGCTAATAGCAGATGCTTAACTGACTGAGCTACCCAGGTGCCCCTGTTAGGATATTATTAAAGTGACCGTCAGACACCAGAAAATTTAATCAGATGCAATGATCAAAAAAGTGAGTCTTCCGTGTCATTTAGTGTCCCTGGATATAATCATCACACAAATTGCTACCGGTCATCATATTTGTTGAACTGTAAAAGGAAGCAGGTGTTGCACTCTAATTTTTGTTTCTGGTTAGTGTTATTTGTTCTATTTATCTGAAAAAAATCATTGATATTCAGTATATTTATTTTATTATTCCCTAGTTAGTTGCAACTTGCAGTTTAAAAAACATTGCTCTAATAACACAGAGTCATCTGCTTTGGGAGGATAATAATAAGGACCTACTGTGGGCAGTGATGACCCAGACTAATGCATGGGAAATAGGGTGCAATCCGCGTGCCTGCCACACCAGCACTTACCCAAGCCTTCCTGTCATGGGGCACCCGCCTGTCCTGGGTCCAGAGCTCGCTCTTCTTCTCAGGGGAGATGCTTGCTGGGGAAAATGGACCTACATCATCAGTAGATGAAACTCATTCCCACTAACTATATTAAACAACCTAAGCCTTCAATTATAAACATGACTAAGAAGTCAGGGGCCATAAGAAATTTGAGGAAAAAAGCCCAAATGCCATGTCCAGACAGAGTCATTTTTATTCAACTCCAAGTCTCCTGATCGGGCAATTCACATTTTTATTTGGTTTTGTTGTGTTTTCGTTCATTATTTTCTTATTCATTCTCTTTTCTCTATCTTTCTTCTCTTTCTGGAGCTTCTATTAGATGAATGCTGAATAATCCTCTCTGAGTATGAGACATAAAGGGCAGAACCCTTCTTCTGAATCTCATTTCACATGTCATCTGTGTGTGTGTGTGTGTGTGTGTGTGTTTTTTCAAGGAAACCTTATATGTATGGAATGAACCGAAATGGTGCGTTAAAGGAGTTTCTTTGCCTGAGAAAAAGTTGTCCACCTGCGAAACGGTTGACTTCTGGCTGAAAGTGGGAGCAGGTGCGGGAGCATTCACTGCGGTCTTGCTGGTGGCTCTAACTTGCTACTTCTGGAAAAAGAATCAGAAGTAAGTAACCTCATTGGAGTGACCACGTAAGAACTGAAGGATCTCTTTTGTTGTGAAAATTTTAGAACCTAATTATTAGTACATCCAATAGTTTTTCTCAGAGAGATAAGAAACCACTCTTATGAAGGAATTACAGGAAAGACCTTTAAGAAAGGATACAGAAATGATTATTATTCTGCTAATAGATGATAGAATGTTAGAGGTGACTGAATTAGACCATTTGTTACAAAATCTTGAAAAATGGTGCCTCTGGGTTATTCAGGTAAAAGCAAGCAGAGCTCAGGTCAGAGGTCATGTTTTCTCTCTCTGCCTCTATTTTTCTTCTCATGACAACATTGTGTCTTCTTGCCCTGTTGTTTCTTTTCCAGTTTCTTGTGAAACAGATTGATTAGACAGGCGAATGCAATCTTTACTTAACTCCAGGACTTCAGGAATCTAAGCTTGAATATTGAGTCAACTTCGTGACAATATTGATCTGTTGCGAGTTTTGACTCTTCTAAAATGATTATATATCAACAGGGCTCTGAAGGTTCTGTATTGTTGTATCTCGAGGCCATTATATTATTCATGGTGGTGAATAGAAAAGAATGAGATATATACAGAAACAAGAAAGACCAGATCACTTCCCTCTGTGGTATTCTTATCCTTATGAGCTAAACCTTGGAAAATCATATAGTGCCTAAGCTTCCAAATATCTATATATTAAGAAAATACACTCAGACTTCACGGTTTCTCTTTGTTTTTAGAAAGTTCTTCATAATTGAGCAATTTAATCAATGTACAGTAACTGAGAGAGTTAACTATTCTGCCACGATTCTCTGAAATCCTGGGAAAGATTTCTGCGTGGATGGTAGATAAATGGGAACACGTAGTGCCTTGACTATAACTGAGGGACATTGCTTTGGAGAGCAACTGTACTGCAAGAGCATTTAATGACCACCTAAAATTAGTATTAATTTGTATTAAACAGCCACTTTATTTATTTACCATCATTTAGACTGGAGTACAAATATTCCAAATTGGTGATGACAACTAACTCAAAAGAGTGTGAGCTCCCAGCTGCAGACAGTTGTGCTATCATGGAAGGGGAAGATAATGAGGAGGAAGTTGTATATTCCAATAAACAGTCACTACTGGGAAAACTTAAATCCTTGGCAACAAAGGTAAGAGCAGAATTTTAACCCCGAATTACTGTGCATTTATTAACGAGGGGCCATAGTAACCTAATAATAGCTTTCATGCAACCCTGTCATTCAGTTTGTCTCTGTCTCCATGAGTATTTATCCAACAGAAATACTCTTAGAAGTACACGAGGATATTGGGGAGGGTGTGTGCTGTGGGGAGCCTGTGTATTGTGTATGACTGATGAATCACAGACCTGTACCCCTGGAACAAATAATACATTATATGTTAATAGTAAAAAGAGAGAGAGAGAGAGAAAGAAAAAAGTACACAAGGATATAAATATAAGACTATTCACTGCAGCATTGTTCCCCTCCTCCCCGCCCCCCGGTTAACAGAGTAGAAACAACCTTACACATCATGAAGAATGAGTAAATAAGAAATTTCCACATAACAAAGTAATGGAATCCTGTGCAACTATGCAGCTATGAGAAATGGACATATGTATGTCCACATGTTCGAGATAAGTAAAGTAAAAACAATGCACAGACTGTTAATATCTATTAAAGATCAATTTATGTTAGTCTTCGCAAAGCACACTATCAACAGTGGCTGCTTTTGGGGAGTCTGGAACCAATGGAAGTCTTTATTTTGTGAAGTGGTACATTTTTATAACATTTGAATTTTCACAGAGATGTGTTTTCTAATATTAAAAACTTTAGGTTAAAAACGATCTTATTCACTCATTCTTTTTTTGGTTTGTTTTTTATTTCGTAACACATTTTTCTCACATAGAAAAAGTAAAAGTCACATAAATTGTTGAGGTATGAAAGATACCTTATCAGATGCCATCACATTTGTCAGTTTGAAATGATTACAGTATCCAAGCAGATTAACAGTAAGCTTTAAATATTATTTGTAAACACATTTTGTTGACATTCTTCACCATTGACTTTTAAAATATGAGAAATGACCAGTGTACTTACACTCAGCATTAAAAAAAAAAATGAAAAAGAAGAAAGAATGTGTTTCAAATGATTTTCAGCAGGAAAGACAAGTGAAAGGATTACATTTATTGAGAATGTTTTACTCTCCTATTTTAAGCACATAAATATAACATAAGGGATCATTTAAAAACAAAATGAATAAGCCATATTCCCATTGTGATTTCACTATTTTGTTTTTTTTTTCTTCTCTGTTGTACTTTAGGAAGGAGGTTTTTGCTATGGAATAACAAATGTGTAGTTATTGTCAGGAATTGAGATCTTACCCTACTTGCAAGATAGCAGATAAGCCTGCCACTCCTTCATGGACAATTTAGGAGACACAAGACTCCCAGTCAGAGACCAAGCACCCAGCATTCACAACAGAGGCACTTGCCAGGGTATCGGCATTTGTACCAGTTCCCCCAACCTTTGCTCAGGGCTCTGTGAGCAGGAGCCTGTGACACTTGCACACTCAATGGCTTGCATTACAGGAATGGAACGCTAAGCTTTGGGAACCTGACTTTTTTAGAATGGGCAGCAATCATGCCAGTCCTTTCCTCCAAAGAGAGATACTATTGTTACTATACTAGACAGGTAGTGTGTGTGTGTTCATTGATTCAGACGGAGACTCCATTTCCTGCCATTTTCTCTGGAAAAATACAATTCCTTAAGCTTCTAAGGCTGCTCTCTATACAAAGATTCTTAAAATGATAATCTTGAACAAAGGGAAATCACTGCCCTGCTCATAAGATCTAGAGAAATGTGAAAGAAGCACAGAGACTTGTCTTCCCAAGGTATCCAAACCTCACACCTACACCATCTTGGCTTCTGGTGAATTTTCCCATAGTATAGCATGCTATCCACCACTCTATTTAATCTGTTCGGCAGGGCTCAAATCTGGAAAATTTACTGCATACATCATTTAAATAAAGCTACCACCATTAGGACACCAAACAGCAAGATGAGATAAACCTGCATCATTAAGTTCAAACGTAGCCCCAGGGTCCCAGATCCAACTAGCTGAATACATCTCATAAACCATGAGGGTCCACCTTCAAAAGCTAGGCAGCTTTAAGTCCCAGTATTGACTCAGCCTGAGACCTTTCCATTGTCACTGAGATCTTTCCTCCATAAGATTCATGTGGAAGAGGGTCAAAGATATTTTCAGAAATTTGCAGAACCCAATATCTCCCACTTTTGTCTACATGGCCATGGTAGGGGAACTTGGTGACTAGTATACTAAACCAAGTGGTCACTGGCTTTTGATCTAGTATGATGGCGTTCCAGATACCCAAAATAGATGAGTGACTGCACAGACTTTGTCTTGACCCTCAAGGATGGAGGTGAGGGCAATTACATTGTCCATAATGATGTTTGAACCATGAGTTGATGTTGCCCTAAATGTCATCAAAGGCTGAGGTGTTGTTATCCCATACTGTAGCTAACTCAGAGACTATTTTTTTTTACCTTTTCTAATTGAATAACTGCCTATAGGGTTAATATGAATAACATCAGTTACCTCTTCAGAGACCTCTAAATAACCAACAGTAGTCTCATTTTGAAAATCCTTGCAGTTGTGTAAAGGTTAGTGTTATATTGGGCTACTTCTGTAAGTAGTTGAATTATGACCGCTTACAACAACTCCTAGGGTACAAATATAAGCCACCATGTTTTTAGGAGAGAAGTTAATGCTCTCTTCTACACAAGAAGTACAGTCCTGAAGGTATATAGGGTGCCTTTGGAAAGGAAGTATTATGGACAATTGTTGGAGACACCAAGCGGGAGCTGCATTGATCAGGCAGTACAGTCTGCTGGTACCTGCAACCCCTTTGCTGGCTCATAAATCTTAGGGTTCCCAATTCACTTTATGTACTTGTGTCTCTTTTTTGTTTTTGAGAGACTATTTAAGGGCAGTCAGTCCAGCTTTTTCTGTTGGTCTGCATTGTGAACTGGGTGGTGCTTGTTCACTCCATGGAATGACTTAGCAACGGCAATGGGAATGTTGGTGTTGATGTTGTTATTTGGGACAGAAACTGGGGTCATTCCCTGCTGTTTCTTATTGATTTCTCAGTAAGTTTAAGGGGACTTACATCTGGTGGGTATGATGGACCTGGTAGTCAATTAAACTTAAGGGTAAAGTACTTGCTGCAGTTTGGGAGAGGAACACTAATGCCCTGTCCTTCATAGAAGGTGACAGTGTGGTTCTGAAAAACAAATTATCATTAATATCCTTCCATCCTTCATACCTCTCAGGGTCTAAGGTATCTCCCCTCCAGGCACCTATTATCAGACTGCATTGTTGATAGTCTTCCACTGCCGTAAAATAAGTTTTTCCCATTTTAGCTAAAACTTTATCTTATTTCTGCTTATCCCTTACTGGCACTTAAGTCTATACTCCAGAACATTCAAGTACAAGAGGGACAGAGGCATTTAAAAAAAACTTATGGTGGAGCAAAATGTGTCTTCTGCCTTTGTGTGGGCTATAGTAGGAGGTCTTAATGAACTGTGTAGTCAACCAAGTGGTTATTATAATTTTGATCTAGAATCATGACAGTTCAATGAAACAATACAGATGGCTACACAAGATTTGAATTTGAATCTCCTAGACTTCCTTCTGGCAGAGCTACCACCTGACATTGTAGGGGTTGCTTTTGAGGAAAAAAGACACATCATGTCCATGTGTGGTCAGGGTAGACTCCTGGATTTTAATGTAAGTGTACATAACTTTATATAAGTGCATATAACCTTAACCTTCTTACTGATAATTATGCATGACAAGCCAAGAGGAGATGATCCCTTTCTGGGGACAACCATGCTTAGTAACTGAACGACCTTATTAACTGTGCGGACCCTGAAGAGGTAGCAGGGAGATAGGGTCAGAAGTCTTTTTGATTCATTTTTGAGAAGGCTCTTGTCATGCTCAATGATACTTTTCAACGTATGAAGTATTGAAGGTCCACTGAACACCTCTACTCTCAGCCCATTTGCAGGTAGCTTTTGTGATATAAAGGGGTTATATAAATTGTTAGACTGTTGCCCCCTTCTCCGGGACAACAAAGGTCAGAGGATTTTCCCCTGGACCAGCCAGGAGAAGTCGAGCAGGAAGGAGAGTGTCGGCGGCAAAGAGAAGACAGCAGCTGGAAGGTCTGTCGAAGCAGGATCTCGTTTATTGAGGAAGCTGCACACGTTTATATAAATTTAGCAGGGGGAGGTGACGGGGATGGGGTGTTGGGTAGGGATATCCAATCAGCTCTAATGGTCAACAGCCCATGCAGGAGGCAATGCGCAAGTCAGTATATCGAATGCACTGCTGACGAACTGATCACATTCGCGGAGGTCAGATCGGCCAATCCAGAGCTGCCACCATGGTGGCTTTGTGGATAAGGGAGTGTCCGTCACGCAGACCCTCCATGGTGGGGAAAGTACCTTGTCCTCGTGATAGGTGGCGTCCCCCACAGTTAGACTACAAAAGATCCATGAAGTCACAAACATCAAACAGATTTATTTTCAAGGGCCATAGTGGTATGGCTAGAGTTAGCAAATCTGACTTGAACAGCAACCCTATAACAGGAACAGGTGTCAAAAGTGGTAACGCACTACTGATAGCCCAAAGAAGTGATGAGAGGTGTGACCTCATCACTTTGCCATGGAAAAACTTGTCTTCTCTGGGCATGAATCCTGAGTCTTGCATGCTTGGTACCCCCTGCATCTGTAAAAGAATCCTTTACTTTGTGCCTAGTGTATGATGACAGACTCATTGCTATGGCGGGCAGAATGATGGGTCTAGGCAGCATTGTGGCCGTCTGTCCAATGCAATCTCTATTGTGTGCTTAATTCTCTTTGATCCTTTCAGACCATAGGTCCTTAACGGAATTATCTACATGAGTGACCCAGGTGATTTGATTAGCTGAGATTTGTTTCTGGAATTTGTTGTCACAGAGTGGAGTAACTTTGATGTGTAAGTCTATAGTTTTCCTATAGTGGCAGACCAAATAGTTTATTGACCCTTGGTGATAGCTCAAGAGTTAGTGGTGATCTAGTAAGATTTATCAAGATAAGTATTGACCACAGCTATGAGAATGGCTGTGGGTTCTGCCCACTAAGCCAAGCAGTTTTGTTAGGTTTTCAGTTATGCATACCTTGTGCTGAGATAAGATAGCTACAGCAGCTGGTGGATACCCATTGGGTTTCAACTCAACCAAACCATCAGAGAACCAGGCCCAGGCATGTAGTAGAACTTGGATGAACCAAGGACTGGAGCCAGTGGCTTCATTTTTGGTGGTGGAGTAAGAGATAAAGCTTCCCCAAAAGGGTACGCTGCCATTTTTTCATGTGACCTTGTGATGCTGCTGGGCAGGACCAGCTGTATTCTTGAAGGTACCATTTATATTTGACAAGTAAGGCTTATTAGGTCCTTGCCACATTGGTGACCCACCATGAATGTGATTATCAGACTATAGAATCACAAGATATGCATGGGAACGGCTTTCAGTTTTGACAAGAGCTCAGTAATAAGTTAATAGCTGCTTTTCAGAAGGGCTCTACCTGGTAGCCATATCAATTCATATTCATAATAATGAATCTAAAATTCCCAGAGATGCCTCTGGGGAAAGTTTCCTTCCCACTGCTGAAGTATCTAATTGGCAGAATCATTAGTCACTGAGAATTTTATCACAAAGTGGTCATTAGGGCTGTGATGCCATAAAGCTGGGGAGCATGATTCAGCTTGCTGGACAATTTTTAAAAGACTTATTTATTTGTTTGTTTGTTTGTTTGACAGAGAGAGACACTGTGAGAGAAGGAACACAAGCAGGGGGAGTGAGAGAGGGAGAAGCAGGCTTCCCGCCAAGCAGGGAGCCCAGTGTGGGGCTTGATCCTGGGAAGCGGGGATCATGACCTGAGCCAAAGGCAGACCCTTAACAACTGAGCCACCCAGGTGCCTCATTGCCGGACAATTTTTAACACAGCCTGTTAGTTTGGGCTCACCTCAAAACATACTACTTTATAAGTTAACTGATGTCAAAGAGCAGGTAGCCTCTTTAAGTGAAGCCATACTCTCTCCAATAGCAGAGAGTCTAATCAAGTGCTGGACTGTTTTTGCATGACTGGCAGATAGGGTTAGCATTGCAAATCTGGTCACATAGTCTCAAGAAACTTTACTTACATAGAAGTTTCCTGAATTTGGGGGTGGGAGGTGGTTATCAGCCATCTTTGTTGGCAGAAGTCTGACAGTAGAAGTGATGCTGTTGAGACTGAAGCTTTTGACTTGATACCAACATTCCATTGTGACCCCTTTCAGCATTGGCAGGTACAGAAACTTGTATGTAATCCTCTCAGAGACATTTGTTGCAAATGGAGGAGGAATTAGGATCCCTTGCAATGCCCTGCTAGCTTGCCTCTCCATGGGACTGCTCTTGACCAGGGGAATCTCCTCTGTACTCAGGAGATGATGCGTATGCCTGCACCATCAATTCCTACTAGATTTCCAGATGTAGAAGTAACAACAACACCATCTTGGATAGTCCTGCAGAACTCCTCACACCAGATCCCATTATCTTAGCTTCCCTGCTGAGAACCTTGCTTAAACCCCATTACTGGAATTCATATGTCCCTCTCCAATCACAGGTTCTGGTAGGATGGTCATAAATGTTTGAATCTTTCCCTTCCTCAAGGCTCCCTAGCTCACGTAGATAGTTTGCCTGGCCTACAGTCACTCTTGGTGACAGAAAAACTAATTATCTTTCTTCATAAAGCAGCCAAAGTCAAGAGATATAGGGAGGAAGAGATTAAGGGTGCAGAGAAAAAGACAGTTTCTGTGATGATGGCAAGCAGAAACATTTGCTTTTGTTTTTAAGCAGAATAGCAGTTGCTCAAGCACATTTCCAATGTTTTGATCCACCTAGAATCCTGTGTTGGATGGCAACGTAATCATTCCCAACATCATCTATTTCAGCTTTGGGACTCCTTGTCTCAGTCCCAGCCAGATTGATTTCAGACTGAGTCTGGAAGTGTTTTGTCTTTTATTGATTTAGGTTTGACCCGCATATTGGAGACTTAAAAAAAAAAAAAAGGAATCCACCTTATTTCTGGTTCCATTTTCATAAATCTAAATTATTGTCTGGTTTTAAAATAAAGGATGGGGAAGTTTCCAGGTGGGGCTGATCATACTAACTTATTAAGGTTCCTTTGGGTCAGTTTCTCATTCTCCAGTGACTTGCCACATAGTAACCCAATCTGGGGCACTAATAGCCCCAGTGCTAGTCATTCCCTCAGATCTTCCTGTGAGAATTCCTCTTGGAAATCTCCTAAAGAAGGCCAAAGATCTGTTACTGCAGTTGGGACCCACTACAAAATCTCTGAGACCTTTTACTATCATTTTTTAATACATCCAATGTTGGCATGATAGAGGGCAAGAAGTGTTTAGCACTAGGACGGCTCAGCTGTTGCTATTCTTTTTTTTTTTTAAGATTTGATGTATTTATTTGACACAGAGAAACACAGCTAGAGAGGAAACAGAAGCAGGAGGAGTGAGAGAGGGAGAAGCAGGCTTCCTGCTGAGCAGGGTAGTCCAATGCAGGGCTCAGTCCTGGGCCTCCAGGATCATGACCTGAATGGAAGGCAGTAGCTTAACCAGCTGAGCCACTCAGGCTCCCTAGCTGTTGCCATTCTTAATGGTCATGGACTCCTGCCACATCATCTCCAAAGAGAATCAACAAAAATTTAACAGTTCACCTAGTTTCTGCCCCTAAGTGGTTTCTAATTTTTGTTTATTCGTCATTGTTAATGCATGTCTCTGTTACCTCTTGTGAAAAGAGGTGAAACCTCTTCTTATCAGGATGCATTTTAGTCCTACTTGTTACCAAGGAGCATAACTGCAACTGGTTGCCTGATTGTGAGGAAGTCCTCTTGCTCAGAGGAGGATTAACAACATTCAGGCCACCATTCAGGCAGCTGAACCATGAACTCTTGGAACCACTTCCCAGAATTCAGCCTACAACAACCCCCCTAGTTCCTTTTCCACTTCCTGTCAGTGAAGTGGAGAACTGTAAGTGCCTTGTTGATCATACAGTTTGGTTACCGAGTTTGTTGCTAATTCTCATGGACTTTGCTCAGATCTTGTTAACCAAGTGAGGTTGTCATCCTTATTCTTCTAGAAAGATACCTGTCTGTCAATTTCCCATCCTCAGTGAAGAACTATGGTCCTCATCAGCAAAACAGTGAAGAACTATGATATTTATGATTGCACTATATCTGCTAGCCAATGACTTAGCCTATACTTACATGGACATTTTAAAGAAAGGAGTCTCTTGGGTCAGAAACAAAACAAGTCTGTTATTCACAGCAGTAGCAGTGGCCAAAATGACAATGTTAATTTTTTTCCTCAGGACCCTCTTCCCACAGAGTGAGTTGGCCAGGTGATACACAGTGTGTTATGTGGTAGAAGAGGAGCCCTTAGCTTGGGGAATCTGAATCTTTTCTAACAGTCAGGAAGCATGTCTGTCATTTGTTCTACAGGGGGAGACGATATCAGGGCTGCAAGCAAACTTTTCTTGTGTTCTTCCAAGGCTTTGGCTTTTAGTAATATTAACAACTTTGAGAAGATTGTGTACCATAGAGGACAATTAATGTCTTCCTCAGAAGACTTGCAGAAGCACAAGAGACCCATGGAGAATGATCTCCAACCATCAGTATACTTAGACTTCTCTTGCCTGATTTGATCTTGTGATTCCCTCTTTGTATGGACATTGTCTTATAATGCCAGAAGCATTCAGGTGCCAGGAAAGGTTTTGAGGAGAAAGTGATTTTTATTTATTTGACAGAGAACCAGGGAGAGCACAAGCAGAGGGAGAGGGAGAAGCAGGCTCCCTGCTGAGCAAGGTGCCCCATGTGGGGCTCAATCTTAGGACTCTGGGATCATGACCTGAGCTGAAGGCAGATGCTTAACTGATTGAGCCACCTAGGTGCCCCGGGAATTACAAGTATTAATGAATTTTGAAGTGTTTCCTCCTATTGCAGTACCTCCTTTGTTGTTACTTTATGGCCAGAGAATTGAAAGCTTGAAATATTCCTGGAAGCAGTCACAGGAAACATGATAGAGGATAAAGTCTTTCTCCCTGAGAAGGTTGAGTACACTTCTTTTCATTTTGAATAGCAATTTTAATTGCCATAATAATTTTAAAAAATCCTTTCAATGAAAAATTTAAAATACTATGGAAAAGCTGAAAGAATTGTGCAATGGCACAGCCACATGCCCACCACCTAAATTTTATTATATTTGATTTATTACCTACTTTCTAAATCTCTAGCTCTCTATTCATTTACCAATAAATCTTTTTTGATGCATTTCAAAGTAAGCTGCAGTATTCAATACATTCCATGCCTAAACACTTCAGGATACATATAATTGATGAGAGAATTCAGTATTTTCAGTTTTTTCTAAGGGTCCATGTTCACATAGACTGAGATGCCCACATAGCAAGTATGCAGTTTGATGAACCCTTGGGAAGTGTGTATACTTCCATCACCCCAAATCCTATTAGAAAAGAGAATATTAACCTTATTCCTGAAAGTGGACTCATGTCCTTTTTCATGAAATAGATCCCATCCTTACCTCCCAGAGGAAACTACTGTAGTAATCTTTTTATACTGTAGATTAGTTTTGTCTATTTTGGAACTTCATAGAACTATAATTACACAGTATATAATATTTTGTGTACATTTTCTTTCACTCAGAAAAACGTTTTTGAGATTTGTCTATGCTGTTAATCAGCAGTAGATTCCTTTTTATTCAGGATTATTATTCTATTGTATGGAGGTGCCAAATTTGTTTACCATTCTCCTCTTGATGAATGCTTGGGCCATTTCCAATATACAGCTATGAATAAAGCTGCTATTAATATCATTAGACAAGTCTCATATGTGTCCCATTTAAAAAATTTGTTGTACCTGGCTCTGTGGATCAAAAATGGTTGGAAAGTTTCTTAACTGTTATGTCATTTAAGATCCACTTTCTTACAGATGTTTATTCCTGTCCTAAAGGTCAGGCTTTATGGTATTTTCCTCCCAATACACTGGACTTGTCAAATTTTATTTACAGATTTACTTTTCTCAGCAAATATAAGAACGTGTCTTCAGGGTTTTATTTTTTTTTCTTTTTTTGTTCATCCCACCATCACTCATGGGATACTGTGTGATAGACATCGTGCCCAGTTTTGGTCTCTGTCCAATTAGATACAGTTTCTTATGTCAGAGACTGTTGGGTTTATTAGTACCCAGATCAGCAACAGGCCTCTGCCCCTTTTGTCCTCAGGAACATATTGAATCAAATCTTCTCAAGGAAAGGCCATAAAAACCTCGGATTTCCTTTCTGAGTTTATTTGCTGGTACCCTGGCGCTCTTTCTCATAATACACTGTAAGCTCCTTGAGGACAGACAGTTTGTATCCCTAAAGTTTAGTCCTGTTCCTGCAGTACATTGGGGCTTAATAAACATTGGAATTATCGATGGTTATTTCAATAAAACGGGGCCTGGTCAGCATGAGGCTGCGGGCAGACTTCTTTCAGAGCGAGTGAGTGAGAACACGGAGGAGACAGTGTGGTCTGCCGTCCTGCGGGCTTGTCATCTCAGCACAGGCGAGGAAGGGTGAGATGTTGGTGTTCATGTGCTAATGTTCTTCCTGCACTCCTTTTCCTGTAGCCCAAAGCTTGTCTGAAGTCTTGGACTTCTCCACTCCAATGAGAGAAAGTGCAAACGTTGCCTTATCCTTTCTGACAGATAGGGTCTGCTCACTTTTATTTTCTCATTTCACTTCTCTACCTCCGACACACATCTGCTTGTACCCAGGATCGGTCCTCCTCCTGTTTCCTTTATTTAAAAAATACTCCTAGTTCTCTTCATCATTATTTTCTTTGAAAGCATAGACCCCCCCACTCCATTCCAGCAGACTCCAGAAAGTTTTCTGACTTTCATAATGAAACATTGAGAGAAATCTCTTCTCTAAATTCTTTTTCCCTGTTAATGAAGTGCTTATTTTAATAGGCTGCATTTTGAACATACTATGCAACAAAAGCCAACAAGGACATATCTGAGTTAAATTTTTGATTTATTATCTAAGATGACTTGTTTTTAATAGCTTTAGAAGGTATATGCCCAAATGATTTTTCTAAAACATGTCAGCAAATCCAAATGATCTTGTCTTACTGGTGTTCTCCTTATTTCTTTCTGCTGTCCTTCTACTAACTATGTATTTATGTTATCTTGCAAATATGTAGCTTCTGTCAATTCTCTTTTGTCCAAAATTCATATGGCAAGGTCATCTGTTTCAGCACCCAGGTCAGATATCCCTTTAGGAAGGGTCTGGTCTCACTGGTTTCTTCGCAAAAATATTTTTTGTGAAGCTATATTTTTTGGTTTTCTATTGCGATCATGTGTTTGCCTCTATTTTTGGATTGTCTGTCTTATCTCCTGGACGTCAAAAGCATCCTTCAGGGTAAGTGTGCTATCTGGTTTTTATCTGCCACTCTCCTTTAACTGCAAAATCCTTAATCACAACTGGCAGGTATGTAGATTAAAATGATTTCCAGAACTTTCCTTCTGGACCCATAAGATCCTAAAAGCTTAGTGGAATTTGAATGAGTTGATTTTGCTTCAATATTTTTTTCTTCATAGGAAAAAGAAGACCATTTTGAATCTGTTCAGCTGAAATCCTCAAGATCCCCAAATATATGAAAAGACAGTGCTGTAGTCTTCAGACTAAAGAACAAAGAAACCTGATCTCTAGTTCTACAGGACCGTAGCTTAGATCCTGTCTTTGTATCTGCCACGTTGGTGATCTCACAGAAGAGGGCCGTGCTGCTGAAAAGGGAAGGAGGTTGAAATGTTTGATTGCCTTATCACATGGTCAAGTATTTTGCCAAAAATAGGAAAGCAAATGGCGTGGGTCTCAACTAAAGATGAAGCTCAACTCAGGAAGAGATTTATCTGTAAATAGACATAACTAAAAACCAAGGTCAAGCCCACCAATGCATTACTGATGCATGCCATATAATTAATGGATAACTTTTATTCTTTATAACTTTTACCTAAAAAGTGTGCTTTTTGGAGGGCAGATGTGAGCATATGCATTGTGATTCTATTTATGTCTTTTTTTTTGTTTATAGTTTGGGGGAAGATTTGAAAAATTTTAAGGTATAGTTTTTTCCCATTATTTATTTTCCTGACAGACCTTAAAACATCTTTTCTATTAAAAAAAAAATGGTGAACAAAGAAAGACAATAAATTTTTCATTTTTCCATAGGGTCTTTCTTGATTTCAGAAGCCTAAGCAAGCAGTAACTTTTCAGGAAGAATAAACATGTAAACATGTGCTGGGGTTTATCTAAACTTACATTCGCCTTTGAAATTTCATCCTTGTTGGAACTGGTAAGAAGGGTTTGACTGAAAGAGTTGAAGGAATATTAAAAAAAAAAAAAAAAGGCAAAGAGAAGCCTGACTTTCCATTAAAACAAAGAAGCTAGTGGTATGGAAATCAAATGGCCTCACACCATTTATGTAATGCTTGAAGTATAATTTAAAATGAGTGAGAAAGCTTGTTTATCAAATCATGTGCAAAATCATGAAGAAGAAAGTAGGATGGCTTGTGTATAAGTACACAGAACTGTGCAAAGGTATTGGGATAATTTCATGGTTCGCAGAAAATGGCAGTGGGACATTGGCCCTTATCAGGCATCAGAGTTATATGGTTATTTTTCTGCTAAGACACTGAGGATTATGACTTCCATAGAAGTTTTTCTTTTTGAGTATATAAGGCAGGAATTCGATTTTGGGAAATTGCATCTAATTGTATTCATAATAAGAATGTAGTTGTACCATAAGTAATTAGGAAATGCGTGTTGTTCTTACTCAAAAGTGATCCAGATAATTGTGATACTTCCTCTGATGGATGGGTTACTAGAATTAGCACGTCTTGAATATTATCTGTTGAAAAAAGTTTGAATGAAGTTGGGTCTAATTGTGTGTAAACCTTTATTGTTTCGGAATTGGGAAAGAGGGGAGTTTACTGACCACTGATGATCTAAGGTGCTCTGGTTTGTTTTCAATAAACAGTAATCTTTGTAGATCTTACCCTAGATTTTTTAAAAAAGACTATTGATTGCCTGAGAGGCAAGCCATAGGGGCAGGGTTTGTGAAAGTTTTGCCCCAAATCTTTCAATGAAATATGACTTGTAACTTTTGATTTGGCAGGTAATGTCTTTATTTTTGTGGAAAGCAGGAGAAAAATAAATAATTACAGTTACTCAACTGGTGGGTAAAACCCTGAACCATCCTGTTACTGTTGAATGAATGTTTGTTTTGTGTACATCTTTACTGTGGGGTTCATCAGTATAGGTGAGGTTGCCATGATTTTGTTTGTCATGAAATTCAGGGAAGGCGTCACTTAGCATCAACCTTTTTCATGTTGAATTTCTTATATCTTGTTTTTTAATAAGAAATTATTACAAGAAATTATTTCAGCATTGCTCACATTTATGCTGGTAATTGTGCTGATGAGCCTTTCCCCATCTTGATCAAAATTTAAACAGAAGAATGACAATACATTGCAGAGGAGCCCTGGTAAAGTTGTCCAGACTGGACAGACCAGGAGGTTCCACATAGTTACTTGTCACCTCTCTTCATCATCAGCTGTGCTCCACGTGGATGTACCAAGCCATAGAGATAATTGGGATTTGCTCCCAGGTAGCTTCTCTCTTCTCCTCTCACCGGACTAAAAATCTCTGACATGTCAAAAAATGCCTTAAATTTTAATGAACTCTCTAAAAATGTAGCTTGTATCGAGGAATATACTTTATTTCTAATTTTAGATATAAAATAGGTTTTTGTCAGCTCAGTCCCATCTTTGGAAAGGAGCTACCTTTCCCCCTTTGGATCCCACTGATTTGTCATTTTATTATAAGCACTGAAGAAGTATGACAGAAGGAATATCATGAGGAAAATATTCAGACCAATCTTGGTTATAAAATTCACTGTAATTTTATGTCTTGCCTTTGCAGAGCTTAGTGGAATGTTGAAAGGCATAAACAAATTAATCATGTTTCTGTGATTTTTAATAGACATTTGTTGTTTCTTTCCCCTCATAAATGGTAGAAGAAGAAGTTATAGGTTATTTTTCAAAAAGGCACAGGTTTTGAAGCCTTAAATACTACATTAAGTCCATTGTTGCCTATAATATCTCCTAGCACTCTGTCAAAACATATTTTAATCGGTTTTCCACTGGATGAGACCATGTCTTCTCTGGATAAATTACATGCCATTTAACAATGTTGAGCAATTTGATATGTGTCCACTTGATTTAAAAGACTGAATTTTATTCCTGTTGACTTTTTTCCCCTTTTTGGTTCTAGTAAATCAAGTCCTTTCCAGGATTAAAAATGTTTCATAGTATTTTTGTGTAGAGTTTTGTGATTATTTTCTTCCCAAGGAGGAAAGATGATTTAAATGGTTATATGGAAGAATTGCCTATCTCCGGTCATTTATGAACGGGAGTCTCCAGGTTCCCAGGTGATGGGTCATGGTTGACTACGATTCTTCAAGACAGATTGGGTCAACTATCTGTTGACATCTGTCAGAAGAACTACTTCGTGTGGCTCATGCTCATTCCTAATGGAAGGTTAATGTGCCGATCATTTCCTTCTTCCTCATGCAAGTAAATCTCCTGGAAGTTGGAGTGGGAAGATGACTTCATTGGCAAGTTTAAAGTCAGTGTATCGCCCACATTTGTCTTTTTTACACAGAAGATACGTAGAGTAGGCCTTCCTCTTGAGAGAAATTAAAATATCCTCACATCTCTTGTATAAGAACAATGGATCTTATCTCTGATTTACAGGACCAAGTCCTAAATTCAGGTTGCCCTAAGGAAAAGGTCCCAAGGTGAGTAAACTTAAAAAGAATAACAACAACAAAAAAAAACCCCACCACAACAGCAACAAAAAACCCCAATACCTGATACATTTATTGGATGCTAAAATGGATTTCATGTTCACATTGAATGGCCAGAGATGACACTCTTGCTGGATTTTATTTCTTTTAGCTTAACATTTTCAGATGAGTTCATTTTAGGATCATAAATGAAGGAAGTAAAACTTGAAGATGGGGACAAATGATTAAAAATTGATTACACTATTGCAGTGGATATTGACATTACCATGAAAATTGATACTACTATTGCAGTCGTCTAGATCAAAGAGACCAGCAAACTTCTGTTGTAAAGGACCAGGTAGTAAATATTTTCAGCCTTTAGGACTTGTGGTCTCTGCTGCAACTCAGTAGCATGAACGCAGCACAGATAATAATGTAAACAAATGCGCGTGGCTGCGTGCCAATAAAACTGAGTGCCATTTAAATTTCACTTGTCATGACATATTCTTCTTTCATTCCCTTCTCAACTGTTGAAAAATGTAGAAGGATTCTTGGATCACAGGGCTTCCAAAAACAGGTGCTGGACTAGGATTTGGCCTGCAAGCTATGGTTTGCTGACTACTAGTTTTAATCATTGCCACGTGCAAACAAAACTATTCAGAAGAATGTGAATTGGCCCTTTAGGTGCTTAGCACCTCAAAAGTTTCTCAAGTCTCTAGAGACGTTCAGGGAGAAAATGACCCAACACCCTCAACTGATGATTTAATCGCCTAGGCAGAGGCAAAGCCAGATACTCTTCTGCATTCCTCTTGTAATTTTGGGACTTAATTCTGGATATTGATTAGCAAATGATAAGACTAGAGTATGTGAATAGGTTCAAATTCAACCAGCAAGACTGAAAAACACACCTTTTCTCATTGGGATTTGTATAATACTTATGGTTAAGGTAACTGGATTTGGAGATAATATTCAATCTTATATATATAGATCCATTTAAAGTAATCATAGCATCCCTAAGTAGGGGCTGTTGATTTATATGAATAGTTTCAGCTGAGAACCTTGAATCCCAGCACTGGAGAGGGTCACCTGATCCATTTGCCTCTATCCAGGTAGTACACCTCCATCCACACATGTTTACCAAATCCTATTTTAAGACCTACTGAGCTACAAAAGACAGTTAGGATTCCTTTAATGATGGTGGCTTGAGAAATGGACCTCTAATTTCCTTGGAAAAAATGTCCCAGTTTGGCTTTTAATTTGTTGAAATTTTCCTCATCTTGTTAATGAGTCTTAGAAGAAGAGCTCTGTCTAAAATAGCTGTGGGTATTGGTAGATTTGGTGTAGAGCAGAGCAGTATGCCCTTTATCTTGGATGGCTGCTTTCAGATTACCGTTGGCTGGGTTAAATAAAAGTGTTAAAGCAGTGGGAGTTCTGTAAACCTCAACTCTGTGTCACAGGGCAGGAGTGATCATTGCCTTCTTCATGGGTTTGAGTCTTTGTTATTAGAGCTACAGCAGTAAGAACCCACATTGGTGTTCCATCTTCCTGGCACCTCACTTTTCTTGGCTTCTCCTGGCTTACAGTGAAGAGCTCTGGGCCCTGAAGCTATCATGATGGCTTATTGAGGAAAGCAGGGACTAGCCCAGGGAAAGTGGAGATGAAGATTATAAAGGGGCACAGTCTAAATGACCTCTTTTTTCAGTTCCTCTCAATCTGTCCCTTGTGTAGTCTGCCAACCAGCTTGCCCCACAACTTGAAAATGGGACTTTTTTATATTACCATGGGCAAGAGAATCTATTAATAGTTAAACTAGAGAGGACTCAGAGCATTTCAGAGACTGTAAACACTCAGAATACCATCATCACCCACAGCATTAAGTTCTGATATGTTAATGGGTAGGGTAGATCATCCTGCTTGACTTCCTGAAATTCAGGAAGTTTTTGCAAAGATGGATCTGCTTAATCAGTTTTATATTCTGGAAGGATGAAGTGTTCTTACCAGAATTAAAAAAAAAAAAACAAAAAACAAAACCTATTTGTTTGAAATGGCTTATGTAAAAATAATTTTATAGTTGTTGTTTTCCTATACATACTCCGAATGTTTTTTCAAAAAGATTATTTCTAGGGATCACATGTTAGGTGATGCTCTTTCCAACAGGAAAGAAGGCTTAGGGCAAGGAAGGAGAAAATGACGAGAATTGTCAGTTACTGCCTTTCCAGTGTGCACGAGGAGTGTGACAGTTAGGATGGACCATAGATCAAAACCTGGCTCTCCCGTACAGTGCTCTCAAGATTCACCCACACCTTCACTGCTTTGTTTAAGAAGATCCATGATCAATTTGATTGTTTGAGGCCTCAACTTTATCTCTGAACTGCCCATCTGACACGGCCTTCCTCTGACTGTCACATCCCACCAGTGGATTATGTTTGTTCTCCCTTCTGTCAGCTTTGCCTCAGTCTTTATCTTGAACAGAAGCTCATGCACTCCCACCACTGTCCCCCACAGCAGGATGCTCTTCTGCCATCTCCTGCCTTGAATCTACTACTCAGTCCTCCCCACCCACTCCCCCAATCCAGGTTCTTCTTTGAACATGCGTTTCAGGGACTGGTTTGCCCTGCTGTCTTTGCATCTGGTGACTTCTGGATGGGTTGGTTCCATTGCTGGTCCAAATGCATTCAGAAGGAAGAAGAGAATTTCAAGCATCTGATTCCTTGCTTTACGTCCTCCAAGCCCAGTCCTATTGGCTGTGCGCCCTTGCTCACAATATCTAGAGGTTTTAAAAATAGCATTGGTACGTCCCAGTGAACGAAGCCCTGATTATAGAGCCTATGGGGCCTTCCTATCCTCAAATCTTCTCCTCTTTCCTCTCACTGTGTTCCTCAGTCACACCTCTTCCAGTAGCATCATTTCCTATCTTTCTGCTCCTCAAAGGCAGGAACTACATTGCATCCTCTCTCTCTTATGGGCTGAAGAGTACCCCCCTCCCCAAGGAACCTAACCTGTGATACCTGGGAATGTTACTTTATTTGGAAAAGGCCTTTTCATATGTGATTAATTTAAGGCTCTTGTGATGAGATTATCCCAGACTATCCAGATAGATCCTAAATGCAATGACAAGTATTGTTATCAGCAACTAGGGAAAACTATACACACAGAAGGTGATGTGAAGATGCAGCCAGAGACCAGAGTGATGAGGCCACAAGCCAAAGAAGCTAACAACCCCAGAAGCTACAAGAGTCATGGGATGGATTCTTTCCTAGAACTTCCGGTGGGGGGCAGCACTGCCAATACTGTGATTTCGGACTTCGGGTCTCCAGAACTGTAAGAGAATACTTTTCTGTTGCTTTAAGTGATCCCGTTTGTGATAAGTTATTAAATCAGTCACAGGACATGAGTATATTCTCTAGTCATGGTCCCTGGCACAGGACCTGGCAGGAAGATGAATTCTTAGTGAATTTTCTGACACTGATAAATGATTTGTGACTGAGGAGTTTACAAGTGGAAGTAGGAAAGTGTGAGTACGAATGAGCCAGTTTTACTTTATGCATGCTTTCCCAGTTCACTCCTGTATTGAGCTTAGTAAAATATTCAAGTTTGTTTTTATTAATTTTTATTTTTTTTCCATAACCCATGCCGCCAGTCCCTCCCCCCCCCACCCCCAATAACCCTCAGTTAAAATATTCAAGTTCAGTGACAAAGCCTGTGTGCCTGAGTATTGTTACTGGGCCTTTGGAAATGCACTGGAGGATAGCATATCCTGCATTTTATTGCCCCCATTTAGCTCTCAGTGGTGAGGGTGATTTTCCAATGAGTTGACAGGATGCTTTCCCAGCCTCCTTCTCAGTAACTTCCTGGTTACTTTAGAATAGTTATATTAGAATAGTTTCCCATCTCTATGCTTTTGAAAGTGAGAGCTATCTAGCCTTCCCCAGCAGGCCACAGTGTCAGCATTCAGAATGCAAGAACCCTCTCCTGACTGCATCAGAGGCCAATGTGGGCAGATTCTGGGCTGCGGTACAGACGTGGCTTAAAGAAACCCATGTGTGTGTCGTCACCTGGCCACTGACACTGCCAGATAGTTGTGGTGTCGTCAGTCAAATTCTGACCTTTGTGATCTGCAAAGTCAAGATTTGCTCCAAACCAAACAGGTGTAAAGACAAGCACAATAGACAATTACATCCGACATTGAAAGTAGAAATAATCTAAAATGAACACATTATTCAGATTACTTGGAGTAACTAAAAAAGAATAAGCCATTATCCACCATGCTGGAAAACCTTGAAGGTTTTATTCTCAATATTTTTACATTAATACAGATGCTTTTTATCTTGTGCTGAGAAAAACAATCTGTTACACATAATGTAACTTTAATATACAACATAGAAACTCATCCTAAATTAGTTACAACAAGGACCTACAAAAAACTTCGTAGGAAAAAAAGTTACCTAATATTGCCACCATATTTTTGTTTAGACTGACCTTGTCAGACCCTGTCACCAAAGCTCAGCTCTGTAAACAATGGTTATTTCCGTGTCCCGGGGAATCGTTAATAATAGGGGCGCTAAAATCAGCCTAAAAAGTTCTAGCACATCACTATATACTGTACAGTCCTCAAAAATAATTTATCGTACTGTTTCTAAAAAAGGGTACTAGGGTTCTTTTGCTCTGCTTCCATATTCCGGAGCTGCACGCGAGCACTTTTGCCTAACAGTCTAAAAACACGAGAACTGAACTGGAATGCACAATCACAGAGATGAGGTGGTGGAGTCGAGAACTTCCCGCCCATTGCACACCGTTGGGACATAGGTGCTGGCAGACGCTGGAAAACAAAACAGGTCAAAAAATTCGGCGTTAGTCAAGTGAGCCACATAGGTAATGGAATGGATAATCCCAGACCCTCGTTAAAATTCAGTTCAAAAACCCACGTTTAATTTAGCTTTGGAAAAAACTAAGTGACTTAATGCTGTCGTAGGTCAACTTTCTAAATGTGTTCTGCTCAAAATTAGTTTGTATCCTGGTGCATACCTTCGCTAATGTCATCCCTCTTGGAGAGCATCATCATCATTGTTGAAAGGAGTCGCTTGTGGATTTAAAATTAGCTTTGGTGAGCTATAAACCGGTTAAGAGAGAATGTGCAAAATTGAAAGCTCACTGCAATTTTCTTACAGATTGTTAAATTAATTACGGTTTTTAGTACCTCAATTACTTTTGCTCTATCTAGGGAGGGATGTCTCTCACATAGTCTCATGAGTCATCTGTGAACTCTACTGCCTTACAGAATGGTTTGATGCATTTTCATTGCTCAAATGGATAACCTCTGTGAACACTCTAGCAAGGGCTGGGGTGCTGAGAACTCAGTTTCTTAATAATTTTCAGAAGGGGAGATGTTTCAAAGGGATGAGGCTCTTGTTAATGACAATAGTGACAGCAGTGTCAGGGTTGTGAGTATGCTATGGGTATGTATATTTGGTCTTTTTATGGCATTTAGTTTTCCTTGATGCAATTCATATCTCTTGTCATTTTAAATGTTTTTTTTTATGAGAAAACTACATATAACTTTGTCTTTTTATTGAATGAGGACCAAAACAAAAAAACAAAAAAAACCCAAAAAACAAAAACCCACACCAAAACCAAAAAAGGAGCCCCATTCTCCCTGGGCTGTGCAACTATGTAGCCAAGAGAATCAGAGATGGCCTTACATTTCCTTTGAGAGCTGTTCATGTTGCAGCCCTTGGCTTGTTCGTGGTGATATGCTTTGCAGAGAAGGAACTGACCCTCTTGACTACCTGACCAAAGCCCAGATCAAACTGCTGTCAGCTCTCCCATCCTTGAAGTGCATATCTATATCTCTTGGTTAATAATCATATAAGCTTATTTCCTGATGAAGTACTCATGCCTGATAGTGGAAATATTCTTGCCCCATAAAATGACATTTTCCATAGGATATTCTTCAAATGCAAAAGAGAAACTAATTATAAACTTTGAGATCATGTGCTCAATCACCAGTTTGGGGCACTGAAGTCTTTCAGTAGGCTCCACACTAGGGAACCTACACCTCCTCAATTTTGCATTGATTGTTCTGCTAGGTGTGTAAGAAGAGCCATGAAGACAAGTTTCTGGGATTGTCTGAGGTTAAACACAGTCCTGTGACATGCTAAGTTTTGGAGATATTTTTCCTTTGATCATTTGTAGGATCAGGTTCAATTTTCTTTACAATATGATCCCACTAAAGGGTACAACTTTGGTAGAAAACATGGCATAATCCCTCTTTCTGTAGTGAAGAACACAGCAGGTGCTAGATAAATACGAGATGGAAAGGGATGATGATAATTTCAAATGTGAGGGTTTTACTTTATTCCTTGTAAAGTTTCTTCCTACTTGATGTAACCCTTGCTTCATGAAAGCTAGGTAAGGCAAGACAAAGAGTGAGGTGAGGTGATGTTCAGCCACTGTTGGGTGGAAATGTGGGAGGCCTGCCAGGCTTTCCCCGTGTGTGTTCTCTGCCTGCATTCTCACAGTCAAGTGGCCAAAGGGTAACTCTTGAGCCCCTAACCTGTCCGCATGTCACCTTCCTTTCTTCAGTGAACGGTCTCACCCTCCAGCCGGTGACCCAAGCCAGAAGTCTAACAGCTACACTTCCTTCCTTCTTGGTCCTTCTTCCCACATGAAACCAGTCGTGTGGCCCAGTCACCGCACTGCCCACATCCGCCTGCACCTGTGCCTCTGCCACCCTGGGCCAAACTGCCATCATGTGGCTGTTGACTCCCAGGTCGGCTGTGCCGCTGGCGTCTCTGTTTCCACGCTTGCGGCTCTACCACACGCTCTCTGTACAGCAGTGACCATTCGTTTTGAAATGTCAGCCACCGCCCTGTGCTCCCCACTGGCCTCCCTTGTGCTCCCCTTCCTCCAGATGACACCTCCCCGGGTGATTCAGACCGTGCCTTGCCTATCTCTCTGCATCCATTTCATTCTGTGGTTTCTTTCCACCCTTTTTTGGTGTGTTTGTCCTCAAGCACAGCAAACCCCAGCAATGGCAGGCCTTCGCAATAGCTGCTGCCTGTGCCAGGAATGTTCTTCCCTCTCTCCATGATGTATCTGGCTTCTTCTTATCATCTGCATCTGAAATAGCACCTCCTGAAAAAGGCTATCATCAGGCCACCTAATTTAAAGAGCTACCCAGTTATTCTCTGTCACATTACCTAATTTTAAAACTGATTTGTTTCCTCACCTATTTTGTTGTTATTGTTGTTGTTGTTATTAGTGTTTTATGTCTATGAAAACTCTGGATTGGAAAATATGCAGGGCTCTGTCTTTTTCATTATTTTCTCCTAGTTGCTGGTCATGGAATAGATCCTTTCTAAATATTCTCTGAGTGACTGTATAAAGGGTTGCATTTCAAAGAACAGAGGGAACCAATGGAAGTTTCGAGAAGGAAATAATCTTTTCACCTGAAGAAATGACCAGGAGGTAGGAGGCATAAAGGTAGCGTTGTTTGGGAATAGGTAGGCCTCTCTGCTGCTACGACCACACTGTGCAGTGAGCATCCACCAGCCCCGTGAGGGGAACTGGCTTCTGCTCTGTATGGCCCGTGCCAGGCATGGTGCCTTTAACATTCTGACTAATCTCTTCATCTTTTCCAGGATCAAGTTTAATTATTTCTGTGGAGAATTTTCATTTGCAGAGCTTGACAAGGAATGCTAACCAGGTCATGGGGGGGACGTACGTCTCGGAGAACCGGGGACTGGTATGCTTGTGCCCCTCTGTGCCCCTCTTGGATTAGTCTAATAACCTTCCCACCGGCACTTTTGAAGATGGTATCAGAAAGCTACTGTGATATTCCCATACTATTCTCGAGCTCAGTATCATGCTGTTCTTAAGTGCGATCTTAAGATTTTCCTTGCTCATTGGATTCTAAATTTCTAAAAAATTGAGTGTATCTTGACTCGGTGGGTAATAATGTTGGGAGCTACGGGGGGGGGAGGGGTGCATGGAAAAATCCTAAGTTATAGTCTCATATCAGGTTCCCCTGGATCCCCTGTGGATGCCATTACGGAAATCTGCAGAAGAACTTTGACTTACCTACCTGCATCACAGGGACATTGAAGGGAACACCCTATGTTAGAGTGCCGGAACTCTTTGAGAGGAAGAAGCAAACTCACAGCGATGGCAGGCCTTGATAATACACACCACACGAACTCAAGGTTTTCTTTCCAGGAATAACGACTGAGAAACTCCCTACCAGGCTCTTTCTATAGTCATCTCTTCCCTAACCACTTCTAAGTGTATGGAAGGGAATGGTAACTTGTGTTTTTCTTCTTCTCTTTTAGTGTTTCGTCTGTAGCTACTGCCAGTGCCTTTTATTTTATTACGTAAAAAATATCCTCAGTTTTGTCCGTGCTGCTGAATATAGTAGAGAAAATTACTGTTTTATGAGTTTACTATCTCAATTACTTTGCCTTTCATAAATATTTTACATATGCCTCCCGTCTTAGCCCATCTGTTATTCCCCAAGGTAGTGAAAGCTGAGGGGAGCAAAGTACTCTCATTTCCATGTGTGTGTTTGTGACGAGCTTTTGCTATTATTCTAATGAAATTCTCATGAGGTTTTTAATGGTGTAAATTTAGCCCATTTTCCTAAGTGCGGTTAAGCAAATCTCCATAATCATACTTTCTGTCAGAAATAAGAGATATGCTGGCTTATTTTTGGCTTTGTCAGGGGTGGGGTTGTGCAGGGGGGTGAACAGCATTTGTCAGTCATTCCAGGCTAAGGTGGTGGATACCAAGTGAAAACTGAGGACAGTGAGAGAGGACCAAATGAGTTCCACCCCTGATCACAAAAGGGCGATTCACACCCATCAGAAGGCAGCTTTTTAGGGCGCCTGGGTGGCTCAGTGGGTTGGGGCCTCTGCTTTCGGCTCAGGTCATGATCTCAGGGTCCTGGGATCGAGGCCCGCGTCGGGCTCTCTGCTCAGCGGCGAGCCTGCTTCCTCCTCTCTCTCTGCCTGCTTGTGATCTCTCTCTCTGTCAAATAAATAAATAAAATCTTTAAAAAAAAAAAAAAGGCAGATTTTACTTCACATGCTTTGGGGAGGTTTGGAAATCAATGAGGCCAAGTGGCAGCTTTGTCTCACAAATGAAATCATTTCTCTTCTATCAGTCATGCACCTGCTGGTCAGGTTGTGGAGAAAATGAGCCCCTTTTTCAGGGACCTGGGCCCTCAGTCAATGCTGAACTTATTTATTTAATAGACTCTTCTGCATGCCAATTCTGTTAGTCATTCAGTGGCTGAGATTGGTTGTTGAGAATCAGTGTGTTCCTCTAACTGTGTAACACAGCAGACTCGGGGAAAAAAGTAAAACAAACATTTACACAGAACAGACATTTCACTTTGTTCCCACCTGTTCTGGTTCCTTGCTCCTGGTAACCCCAAATAATTTTTCCCAGCATGTGTGCTTGTTGAGATATTTCAATGCTGTGGTTATAGAATTCAGTTTCTAGCAGCTGTTTGTTGCTTTGTCCTCCTGCTTTGTTATCGAACCTGTTTCCCTAGTCATCACCTCAATTTTACTTGGGCTAGGGCCCCGAGGTCCCATTCCAAAGTTCACCCGCTGATTAATACAGGTTATCTACAGTAACGATGACACTACTGGCCACCGTTTTGGTAGCCTTGCCATGTCAGATTTCACAGTGGAAGTGATTAAGAAATGAGGCTATAGGTCTCTGGGTAATGGTCTTAAATTGTTAATGGCAGATATCAGAAGAAATCATATTCATGATGATATGGGATAAAAATCCACAGACCCAAGATTTAATTTCCAAATGTGGAGTTAGAGCTTATGAACGCAAAGCCTTCTTCATTCAATGACTTATTTCTTGTGAGACAAGATTCATGGAAAGAGAAAATATGGCAGGTACTTTTTTGTAGCTCAGAATAGAGCTTAATTACCTTATCAATAGAAATTCTGCTTGGTTCCCAACTAAACACCCCAGTCTACTATTGCCACGATATACTGTCATGCTTTCTGCCCTTTTTAAATTCTTTTTAATTTTTATTTTTTAAAGATTGTATTTATTTATTTGACAGAGAGAAACACAGCTAGAGAGGGAAGAGAAGCAAAGCCCGATGTGGAGCTTGATCCTGGGACTCCAGGATCGTGACCCAAGCCAAAGGCAGACGCTTCATGACTGAGCCACCTAGGTGCCCCGATTTTTTCCCTTTTTTCAAAAAAAAATATTTATTTATTTATTTTTTAAGTAAGCTCCACACCCAACCTGGGGCTCAAACTCACGACCCCAAGATTAAGAGTCACGTGCTCTACGAACTAAGCCAGCCAGGTGCCCCATCATGCTTTCTTTCCAGTCACGTTGTTATGTTACTCTCTCCTGCCTCCCTCACAGCGTATGAAAGTGAAGGTGCAATAAATAATTTGAAAATGGAAGGACTTATAATTTTTTGGTCCTATTCTAGTTTGCATCCTTTTTGCTTCCTCTTAGTTGCCTAACATTTTTTCCTCTTTCCTACCTAAATGTGTTTTCAGGCAAGGATCAGAAGCTCCTTTACTAAGAGCTGTATGTGCTACTTTGTCTAGGGATCAGTCAGGCCACAAGGGTTAAACTCTAATAAAATAATGTCAGGCATTAGTCGTCTCATCTAGGGCTGCTTAGCTTGTCAGCTTCACCTGCAGACTATATACAGCAGCATCTGAAAACTTCGCTAGCTTCTATCGCCGCCATCCCGAAGGGAACCATGGACGTCTGGCCTCAGTTACGTCTCTACTTGCTCACCGTCCTCTGTCCTGCCCACACAGCCAAAGTGAGGAGGGTGATGCTTTTATAGTTGGGTCTTTCCACACCCTTGGAGGCTGTTTCCCAGTTCTTTCAAGTGATTTCTAAGATCCTCCTGCTCTGACCCCTCTCTGTCCTCCTCTCCTCTTATTTTCATCTTTGGTCATTTCCCTCTCAGCCTTTCTGCTTTTCTTCCAGCTGTGGACCTTTGCGTTTCCCCTGAGAGGGACAGGGTTCCCCTATTCCCTTTCCGTCAACCGTCTGGTCAAATGGCAAATATCAGAGAGGCTTTCCTTGGCCACTGTATAAAAAACAGGAACCCTGTGTCTCCATGCGGCCATGTTTGTCCTTGCTTCACATTATTTTCTCCATGTCACTTATCAACATCTGATGTATTATGGATTCTTGGTTTGGCTGTTTTGTTCATTACATCCTCCATGCTTACAGCTGAGCCTCAGCCCAAAACCTTCTTCAATGAAGGAGTAAATTATCCATCAAATTGATCAATGACCTACTAAGTGGTCCCTGTCCCAAAGCCTTTGACATTACTCTAGGTAGGAAAGACATTAAAAAATTTTCTCTATATAGGCATTTTCCCATTCTAAGCATGTAGATATTTCCATTTATGGATGTTCTCCAGCAAATTTGATTTACTGGAAGGAAAAATAGTACAGAATAAATTGATGTTAGACTCTTTGCTTGCTTTAAGGAATTGACCATCTGAAGTTAGTGTATGGATGGTATTTAATTATGTACATATTTCCCTTTAAGTTACCATATCTACATAGTTGTGAGCATTGTACCATGTCCCCAAGGGTGTTAATTAATTTGGGATTACATGGAAATGCATGTGACATTTGGCATCCCTGATGAGGGGCTCTCTTTGGGTACCCAGTTAACATTGCATTCAATGATACAGGACAGAAGGGAACTGTACAATATCATTTAATGCAAGAAAGTGAGGCTTAAAAAAAATAATGTGGGGACACCTGGGTGGCTCAGTTGTTGAGCATCTGCCTTTGGCTCAGGTCATGATCCCAGGGTCCTGGGATGTAGCCCTGCATCAGGCTCCTTGCTCAGCTGGGAACCTGTTTCTCCCTCTCCCTCTGCCTGCCACTCCCCTGCTTGTGTGCTCTCTCTCCCTCTGTCAAATAAATAAAATCTTTATTTCTTTAATATTTTACTTATTTGACAGAGAGAAACACAGCCAGAGAGGAAACACAAGCAGGAGGAGTGAGAGAGGGAGAAGCAGGCTTCCCGCCGAGCAGGGAGCCTGATGCAGGGCTCGGTCCTGGGACTCCAGGATCGTGACCTGAGCCAAAGGCAGGCGCTTAACGACTGAGCCACCCAGGAGCCCTAAATCAATAAAATCTTTAAAAAAAAAAACCCAAAACAAATGATACTTACTTTTAAACTACCATTTAAATGAGATAAATTTTTATCATGGACATAAACATTTAGCCAGTCACCATTAACAATATTGTTCTGTCCTCACCAAAGCACATTTTCTGGACAGCTTTGTGGCTAGCCCCTTGGTAATAACACACCTTCCCTGTGTGTAGCCCGGGTGTGGGGTCACTAGGCTATCTGATGGACATGATTTATGCCATTGAACTCCCCGGAGTGGGCTTTTGAGAGGAATACAAGTTCACACCTTTGTCAGTAGAACAAGATGCTGTCATGCGTGGCACTGAAGAGAAGGCTCCTAATTTAAAAAAGAAATCACTGAATTTGCAGATGTTAAAGTTCTTGCTGTCAGAATAATCTCTGAGATGCATTTGGTAACTGAGCTGAGGCAGAAAATCCAGGGAAGCCCGAAGAGCCACATAGCTGCTTTTGAGAGTTTTATCTGTCACTTCACTTATCAAATTCCTTTAAGTGTCTAGCAGAGAGGGCTCTGGTTTTCCATCCCGAAATATGGTTATTAGAATAAATGATCCTTAGCATTCTCTTCCAGCCTAGTCCCTTTGGTCACTGTTATTAAAAAGGTAAACTATATTTGCTTATGGGAAAACCCAGTGAAATATTAGAGGTAAAAACAAAATGAGTCAAGGATCACAAAAAGATGTTGTGAGACAAATACAAAGGAAATGTTATGTAGAAGAAAGGGGAAGTGGGAACATCTGTTCCCTGAGACATGCAGGGTTTACCTATGAAAGCCAGGGCCTCTCTCTTATCTCCCCCTCAAGAGGATGGGATGAGGATCTCAGGTATCTTGTGACTTTCCCCTACAAAGGGAAAATGGGTTGACCTCTCTCTGATGTGGATATACTAGGTCTTTTCTGCCTGAAAGCAGCAGATAGATGGCTCTTCCTGGATTGGCCAGCCAGGATTTATGTTAATAATATACTGATGCCTGTGGCAGAAGAGAACATCAATTCAGTCTGCATTGCCAAATAACTTGCTAATTTGCCTGGCCGGTCTAGTATGTAGTGTCATTATGGGACTCCCTCGACCATCAAGTGCAGGCATATTATGCTGATTTTCTGGACTTGCACAGTCAAGAAGAAACTTGGGCATTTCGTGCCTTTTTTTTTTTCTTGTATAAAGTCAGATTCAGACTTGTGCAATGGCTTGACCCCTTTTAACTGGGGTATCATCAAAGGCCTGGCTGGCCATTGACAAATGTAAAGTCTGATCCTCGTAGGCTTGCTTTTGGTGGCTGTAGCTCTGTGGGAAAATAGAGTGTGACTCTGAAAGACTCTTTACTTGATCTTTTTATACCACTGCTCCTTCTGACATGAAAATCCTTTGTAATAAAGAATAATTCCATTAATGAAGCCATTTGCACTTCACCACCTAGACGTGACTTTCTGAATAAGGTTTTGGCAGAAGAAATCAATCTCCATATGCCTGCGGCTCCTCCGGGACCCAACTCTGAGCATCATTAGTTAGCAGAAGCCTCTTGACTGTTCTTAATGATAATGGCGTACATATATCTGAATGATCACCATGAGCAAGAGAAACACACATCCCCACAGGACCAAGTCCGGATACAGAATGGCTCGGAAGACAATTGGACACACTCCATTTCTCACCTGTCTCTTCCCACTCTGGGCTGATACAGACTTGTATTAGTGTCCACAGCATTTTGACCTGCATGGAGCCTCTAGACTTTTCCACTGCATAACCTCACGTGTACACCCAGTTGTCTCCTACATGATTATGCAGCTCTCCTTACACTTGCTGCTTATGTCCTTGATTGCCTGTCTTTGGGAACCAGCTCTGGGAAGCCCTTGTGCTTCTGAAGCTGAACAAAGTAAAGAATGGTCTCTTCCTTCTCATTCAGATGCAAAGAATGTTCGCTTATGCCTGGGTATATGAGCTGCATTATAAGTATGAGTTGAGGATTTTAGGGGCTCTGAGGTAACTCTATTAGGAGTATTCCCAGTTTCAGTGAATGTCTTCTGCGTGGACAGGTACTTCTGTGCCAGAAATGTGGTCTCTGAGGGTTCCAGGGAGAGCTGGAAAAATCATAGCTGCACGGGGCTGTGACTGTTGGCATCACAAGACAGAGGGTGGGAGTTCAGAACACCTGTCCCCCTCTGATCCCGCTGCCTGCTTCCTCCATGAGGACCCACTCAGAGGCTCTCCCTGACCCCCACTGGTAATAGTGGATGAAACAGGCAGCATGGTTGAGGCTGAGGCTCTCAAAATATTTTCCTTGGGCCACTTCCATTGAACCAGCTGGAGTATCTGTTACAAAGCAGATTGCTTTTGACCCAGGCCATATGATTCAGCATATGTCTGGGTGGGGCCTGGGAATTCCATTTCAAAGGGTTTTTATTATTATTATTATTATTATTATTATTATTATTATTTGTCTTTTTGGTACACAGATATTGGGAGTCATTGGCCTGGGGGTGTACTTAATAGAGAAAAATGAAGAAATAGAGAAAAATATTTATTATTTTGACTCCACTGCATAGAGCTAATCAGATACAACTAAAATTGTTCTCTTTGGCACTTAGCAGGATATAAACATTTTGCAGAACATGAGTTTTCCAAGATATCCCTAAACACGTCGTCCTTTCTTGCATGCCTGCTTCCCAGTTTGGTCATGCTTTTCCACCTTTTTGGAGCAACAGCTCAGCTTTTAAAATCCAATACTGTTACTTCGTCTGCTCTTGACCACGTCCGCTGCCGTCAGGTGGCTCACCCAGGCTCCTAAGTGATGTATTTCGGCTACTCTTGCCCGAGAATTAAGCGAGAATGAATTTGGTTGCACCTTCCGGCCTGGGTCACTTCTTGGCGTTAACAGGATTGCGTGTGTCCCGTCTTCGTGATTCCTGATAAAACTGCAGTACTGGAGAAAGGCTTGGGTGAATGTGTCATAATACAAATGGTCACAAATTATTTCAGAGGTGGGGGCGTCTATGTCCCTTCCCTCGAATCTGGGCAGGCTTTGTCATCCTGTCCGTGATTCCACGTGGCAAGGCATCCTGCCAAGCTACCAACTCCAAGAGCAATGCGACTGTGGGCCTCTGGCTCAGCTCAGTCTCAGTTGAAACCGCTGACGGACCCGGTCCAGGCCTCACAAGAGCAGAGAAGCTGCCCGGCCAAGCCCTGCCTGCATTCCAGGCCCACCAAATTGTGAGATGATAAAAGGGTTATTGTGTTTTATCTGCATTTTTATTTTTTTAAAGGGTTATTGTTTTAAAGCCACAAAATTTTGAGGAAGTTTGCTCTGTGGGAATAACTAGAGGTATGTGTGTGTTGTTACCCTATTGCTGCACTAACTTATTCTCAAAATACATAGAGGCGTTGTTTTTCCATCTGGAGGGATTAAATGAGAAAACCAGCAGCAATATTGGTAACGAGAACTCAGTACAATAAAATGCCTGCATAATACTTAGCAGAACATAAATTAGGTGCCGACTAAATAAAACATATGTTTTGCCTAATGAACTCAGAACACTTTAAGGATATTTCTTGATTTAAGAAACCATGCACTTCCTGGCATTTAGGAAGGAAATAAATATAAATTGAGCTGAATATTTAATGGAGGAAACGGGCACTGAGAAATTAAACTGGTTGCTTAAACTGTCGCCACGGTGGGTCAGTAACATGTTCATCCATAAACTAGGTCCCACAGGCAAGTGTCTTTCAAACTTCTTTGGTTGCAATTCACAGTAATGAACACTTTACCTGGATATTGTATATATATATATCTCCTCTGGAGCAAACTTCATGAAATACTACTTATCCTTATTACATATAATGCACTCCAATATATTTTATTCTTTTTCCTTCTGTCCTTTTTACCACTATGTACATGGGTGCTTAGAAATTTCTGTTGTTTAGAAGGTACTCAAGCATTTGATGAATGAGTGAATTCCATGAGTGACTGTAGTTCCAATTAATTTGAATGGGTAAGATATTAATCATAAGTCAGGAAACCCAGTGTCAGTTATTGAATCATTGTATATCTTTGAGAAATACCTCCTATATTTTCTCATCTGTGAAATGGAACTTGTAATGTCTAGTACTCATGGGATAAAATGAGCCCACAAGTAGAACTATTTTGAATAAAAGATAAAGAATTACAAATAATGGATTAATATATTTGTTACTTATATACTTTGAAATGCTCAGAAGTATCACATGAGTAATTCTTCACCTTATTACTTTAATACCACTTCATAAATATAGATTAGAGAAAAACTATTTTTAAAAATGAGGTCTTTTTTGAAGGAAAAAAATTATAATTTCATTAAATAACAAAATTGTTCTAAAATGCTGGGCTGGGTAGATGCTGACTTTGAAGTATTAACTGGGCCGCTAGCAGATTAGCATTCTGAGCGAAAGATCAGGCAGGTCCATTGTGGTCAACAGACATTACTTTTGTGTAAATGGATACTTCTGAAATTCTGAAGAGAGACTTGGTTGGGTCAAGTGCCCTTTTAATTCCTGGAGGAATTTGTTAATTCCTCATATATAGTTCAGGAAATGCTTCCATTTCAAAATTGCTGAGGTCTGCACGTATCCATGTCTGTGGAAGATTTAGGGGGTGTGTTAAATTGTTTGAATAACAACCAGGAACTCTGAGCTCGGAGAACAAGATGGCTTTTGCTCGGAAGTATATGTTGCTGCCCAACGTAGGGAGAGTTCCCTGATGCTCTCCCAGTAGAGAGAACCTTGGACCTAACTTCCTGGGAAGTTTCCCAGCTTGCAGCGTGAGGCAAGTGGTACCATCCAGTACTTTGATGCACTGCTTTGGAAATCAGAGAAACTGACTCTCAGTTCCGGTTCTGCCACTTTGAATATGCGGGATGCCAGTTTCTTGATGTCTGGCTTTGTGCACGTGAAATAAGAGACAGCACCCGGCACCTGTGCGTATGTATACCCCTGAGCACCGTGCCCAGCAGATAGAAAACACTCAGTGAACGAGAGCTCCTGTTCACTGCTCTTATTAGTGTTGTTTTTCTTTGTTATTGCCAGTTCTTTCTTGTCTGGACTTGCTACCTGTTAGAACTGGGCTCTAGAAAAAAAGATTTGCTTGCTCAAGAAATCATCAGGTTACTCTAAGGTCCAGGAAAATCATTCTACAAGTTTTACCATGTCTGTTGTGGGACTCAACCATGGGGACACCTGGCAATTGTGGCTGGAGACCCAGTCACATCCCGTATCTCCACCCAGGAGGGGCAGGTACAAAGGGTGCACCCTGGAATGCTGCTTCCAGGCAGGCTTGCCTTCCTTTGCTGGGGGAAGGGCAGCCCTGTTACCTCTCATACTTTGTTGCCGAAACTGGAGCACCAAAGTGAGTGCTCGCTCTGTGATGCTGAGCTATTTTGAAGCATCCTTTCCCATCCATGCGAGGCAAAACGGGGCAGTAGTCATTTGTCTCTGGCACTCTAGTCTTCTTTCCCCTCCTGTGGCTTCGCCCCCCCTCTCCTCTCCCCCTTCTGTCTGTGAATTTATCCAGCTTCATTATCACAAAAAAGCTGAAAATGGCTTAAGAACCTGTCCCCTTTAGGCACCTTGTGCCCAAGAATTACATGAGTGATGCACTAAGGGGAGTGCTTCGGTGTTGGCCAGCAGGGGAGACCCCGGTGGATGGGAGGTTCGGTTCCTCTGTGGTCCTGCCCCTGCCCCTCTTCTTTGCCCACCCACAGCTGAAAAGCATCATGTCCCTGAAGCTGGAGGCAAATATACTCCAGCCTTTTTAAAGGTGTGTTCCATGGGAACACCTTAGCTGGTTTAAATGGGGCTGAATATATTTAATGGATTACATTCTAGAGTAGGCTGCCTGGCTGTAAGGTATCTTAAGACTAACACGATCATGTCAAGGAGGTCTTTGAACTTCCAAAGGTACGTTTAGGGCGGGCCATTTTCCATTTTACTCAGTCGTCTTCCCTTTATAACTTTTTGTGAAGCACCTTCATCATCTCTGTGACATAGAACATTTTTTACAGAGCACCAGTCTAGACCAACCCTCTGGACCCATGAGTAAGGGAGGGCCGTGAATAGTAAAGCGGGGTGCTCCAGGTTACCCCCTGAACTGATCACAGAGTCAGGACTAGGAAACAGATTCTCTGATTCCGCAGCGTGGCCAGACGGCCAAGCTGCTGCTGTGAGTTTAATATTTGTCTTCTCTGGACCACATGCCCTACTGAAATGGGAGCTTTGACTCGTTCACTACCCTCTGTATCCCTAGGACCTAGCACACCTCCGGACACATGCGCTTGAACCAGGACCTAGGAAAATGGAATTGAGAATGTTCACGGGGAGGGACCTGTGCTGTCCCTGCCTGCCTATGTCCTTGGCTTCCCCTCTGGGCCTGCGGCCTGCTCTGGGCTGGTCATGGATGGGTCAGCGCCGAGCTCAATACTTACACTGAGAATACGTGGTCCCAGTTCCGCTGACGCTGAACCTGTTGAGGTGCAGTCTGTGTGTGACCACATTCTTCTGGGGTTGGAACAGGATGATGTGCACCTTGGGTGCGAACAGACAGCCCAGGACCACAAAACCACTGAGGCTGACGGAGATGCACATGGTTGTTGTCTGCACCTACAAGAGAGGGTTGCAATGTCACATGGCTTACTAAAAAGGACACTGGAAAAGACCATACTATAAACAAAACAAAACAAAGCAAAAAAATTCAAATCATCCACAGTTCTGTTGTTACTGTAACCAAAGCAAAATAATAATTCAATGGGACCTTCTGAGCTTGGGATGTGCATGGAAACATTGCTAAACATCTGTAAGTGAACACATTTGTGTCGAGGTGCTCCTGAATGCTTGCCAAGACTTTATCTGGATTCTCTTGGTTTTTTTTGTCTTCTTTTTTATATTTGTAGAAAATCTTTTCTGCAGAACCACCTAAGTCAGAATCCTAAATAGTAAAATATCGATATTAAGTAGTGAAGTGACCATATCATTGATGGTTTTAGTCAATCAGCTTGGCTTAAGGTTTACTATACTCATGAACAAATTGGAGGCTTTTACATTTTTCTTCATCTCTCCTTTTTAGCTGGGAATTCTGCCTATCAGCCATTGCCTCCTCTACTCAAAATTGGGGAACACTGTCAACTTTCTTTTGGGGTACCTGTCTTTAATTATTTCATTGGCACCTCTCTGGACCTTTTTTTACATCAGTACTCACTGTTCAATCATTTTGTTCTCTAGGCTTCCATACACCTGTTTTTGACAGAGGAATTTCACTTGCTTCTGCTTTGCCTCCCCTGAAATTATACCCCAGAACTGGGTTTTATCATGTCTTTTTTTTTTCATTTGTTTGCTTTCACTGTTCATCTTCACTGATGTCATCACTGGTCCTAACTTCAGTTCTCATACATTTTCTGGAAAATCCTAAATTAGCTTCTACATATTTTATTGCTTTTGGTACTGAGAAATGGAAATTGATTATTTCTTGTATCAGTTTCTACTCAGAGTAGCTATGGTAGATCCTAAGGTAATTTTAGATGTCTTTGTCCTCTTTCTCCAGGCAATGCTATTACCAGATAGCATAATCTCTCGTGCCCTGAAGTGTCTGACCTTCTTCCCCAATCAAACAATCAAAGAAAGCTGAGAACTGAACAATTAACTGGAGAAGCCACATAACGTTAGGAGGCAGCCTTCTGTTTTTGACTAAAAAAAAATTCAGGTTATACTTGTAAGCGTAAATCTTCAGACTCTGGGTTTACTTTATATGCTAAAAGCACAATCTGTCCTCTCTATTTTAAACCTCTTGTGCCTTTTAACTGTCCAACTTGGCCCCCACATGGCAGGCTTCTTTCCCTTTTGCTAACTGCTGAGAAAAGGGTCAACTATCTCATTCCATGATTTAAAAACCTTGATAAATCCTAACGGTGTTATTTATAGCAAATCCAATTTCTGACGTAATGTGTTTTTATTTTTACATAGATAAAAGCTATCAGAACTGTCTTCTTCCTTTAGAATTCTACTCCTCCATCCTCAGCGTGGACTATGGAGCCAGTAGGAGAGACAGCAAATAGTAAAATGAGGGTAAGGCATGTTTTGATGCGCCAGTTCTCAAGGAAACCTTTTCTAAAAACATGTCTATAATGTTGAAGCTTCCCACACTTGAAGACATTATAAGGAGAGGAGAGGCTTTTCTGATGATGATATATTGGAAAAAGCTTTGCTGAAGGATAGTTGTGCTTATCTCCTCACTTAAGGCCTAGAGAGGAGAGCTTCCTTATGGCTGTTCACAGAAGTTTGAGGTTTTCCTGCAGGAGGAGGATGCCCTGGCTTGAAGCCTGATTCCTGTCTTGGAAATCTAGAAGGTGAGAAAAGGCTAATTACTTTCTTGGCAGAGCTTGCTACTGTGCAGAGACTGTCCTTTACTGTAAGAAATCATCAATGCAAAGGATATGTGAGTGCCAAACATGGACAAGATCGGCCACATTAAAAAGAGCCATCATGGGTAGTTTTGGTTCATGTGAAGGAGTTTGGAATCCTTCCTAGAAGGAGGCCAGGGGTGGGCAGAGCTAAGTGCCCTGGGACTGAGCACAGAAGCAGCTGGAAATTTCTGAATATTGCACGAAACAATCCTTAATCGCCTTCCAGGTGTCCTAAGGATGTGTGTTTAACAAACACGGCGGAGATCACAGAACCATCCAGTTATGTAGGAATTTTCCTGCTTCTTCCTTATTACTTTTTAACCAGGGCTGAGAGGGAAACAGCAACTGGTGGGCTGGGGTGTGTGAACAAGAGGAAAAGAAAAGTCAGGTAGTACAGGCTCTCAGCCGGAGGCAGGCCAGACTTTGGGAGAAAATGAAGATTGATGTTAAGTCAAGGTATGGTTTTGATAATTACACAAGACCAGACATTTTAATTTCCTACTAGAGACTATTTTCCATTGAAAATGATGGATTCATGGGCCTGCCAGGGTTGTGAGCATTTTCATTCAATGCTCTCTCCCCAGCACCAGAATGGGTCCTCACCTATGGTGAATGCTCAGGATTTAAATGTACCCACTGGGATTTTCATCTGGGGTGGGGTTTTTCCTCTCACTGAATACTAAGGAGGCAATGGACAGCAGAACTAAAGATGCATGTTGATCATAGTTTATGCAGCATATTATTTAATATATTTGTTTTAATTTCTTTTTTTTTAACAGAGCCCGAATAGTAGCCTCATAGATTCACCTGTCCATTTCCTTTAATAAGTCACGCCACTACAAGTCCATATTTATCTATGATTCTTTGTTCTGCCTGTTTGGAGTCCATGCTGCTCTGCTTTCACCTTCCTCAAACTCCTAGCACCATTTGATGTGGTTAATTACTTCTCTCTTTTTGGCTTCGTAGAATCCTTCCTTTACTGAAAGTTCCTTGTCTTACTTTTCTTTTTTGGCTTATTCACTTCTCCCTGTATTTGAAGTGTTGGAGTGTCCCAGACCTCAGTTTTTTTTTTTTTTTAAGATTTTATTTACTTATTTGAAGAAATAAATACAGCTAGAGAGGGAACACAAGCAGGAGGAGCGAGAGAGGGAGAAGCAGGCTTCCAGCCGAGCAGGGAGCCTGATGCAGGGCTCGATCCCGGGACTCCGGGATCATGACCTGAGCTGAAGGCAGATGCTTCACCAGGCTCCCCAGACTCAGTTTAGACTGTCTTTTCTTCACTGGCTCTTTGAGTTTACTCAAGTACCTCTTCTGTTGGTGTTGTTCAGATATTTATTACCAGTTCCAACCTGTCTTCTGGGCTTCCAGACATACATTCAATTGCTATCTTGGCGTATTGTCTTGGACATGTAGCAGGCATATTGGGATTAATTTGTGAGCAAGACTGATCCCTTCCCCCAAGTGTCTCCCCTTGAGTAATTGACATCAAATCCCACCCAAATGTGCAAGCCCAAAACCTTAAAGTCATCCTTGATTTGACCTAGTCTCTTATACCCACACATCCAGCCCAATAGCAAGTTCTCTTCATTCTTTTGGAAGACAATTCTCTATGGAGTCTTGTGCTTCTAACATGTTTTTCAAGGACAAGCCCAGACTGCCTCTGTTCTGGGCTTTCTTTTCAAGTATGAGTATAGCAAAGAGATTTAGAAGATGAAATAGTGCCTCTTCGCAGAGCAAAGAGCCAGCATATCATCCATTATGAAAGGTTCAGTTTCCCTAAGCTCACAGCCCCTGCCCTGTAGTGCCATCACTGTCTCTGTGGTGGTCAGGTGGCCCACTTTGCACAGCTCATGGGAAGTGGAGCTCAGGGGACCAGAGCCAATGCTGACCCTCTGAGAGCTACCACTATTGCTTGGAGTCATACAATCTTTTTTGGCAGCATCAACAAAATTGTGGCAAGCTAACGTGTTACCTTATAAGTAGAGTTAAATCTCAGATGATACATACAGTATTTGACAGTTTTGGCAATGAGATTGGAATGGCTTTCTCAAAGAGGAAGTCTGAGGGCCTCAAGGGCTGAATTAACAAAATCTGAGAGAAGTCCATGGGAATCAGAAGCAAACATGTGGAGGAAATTCTATGGCCAACGAGGCAGTAATCACGCTTCAGATCATTCCCTGTTAAAGAATGAGGTGAATCTGAAGAAGGGCTAAGGGCTGCATAACCAGAAGTGGGTTCAGATAGAGTTGCTGGACCAGTAGTGTAATTGTTGCTAACTCTCCTCTAGAGGGTGGGGCAGATTTCCTCCCTAATGTGACCCAGGTCCTGGGTGGGCAGAAAGTTCGACTCCCTCTCACATCAAACTTGCAGAGACATACTCCGATACTGAGCATGAAAGGAGGGACGTTCAGAGAAGGCAGACACCAGGTCAGTCATCTGCACTTTGGCTGATTCTCCTGGGAGCTAAGGGGGCCAGGTGCGTAAACCCTTGCAAGAAGAATGGCAACAGCTGAGCCCTGCTGGGGCTCATCCCTCCCTCTACTCTCTCATGCCAAATTTAGATCCATTCCCAGATGACAAAGGTCTCTTAGTTTTTTGCAGCAGAACCAGTAGTAAAAAAGGAGTTTTGGCTGTCTCTGCAGGATTTCCCTGAGACAGAAAAATGCTCTCGAAAACCAGCAATGAGGCACTGATGAGTATTTGGGTTCTTACTGGCTTGGATTGGATTTAAAATGCTGATTTCCAGAATGAAAGAGGGAAAGTGACACAAAGAAATCTAGATAAATTCTTGCAATTGGCTGCAGCATTGGAAAACTTTCCCAGCCCTCGTGTTAAAACCAGACAAGACTCTAAGAGATATTGTCATGATGGCAAATGATCTGGATTCAGATGGACATCTTTAAAAAAATCACTGCTGTCAAGTCAAGGCTGAGTTAGCTAAGTGCACAAACCATGTGCCCCAGGCAGAAAGCTATCTCCTTCTGGCTTCTGAGTCAGGGAGTTCCCAAAGTTGAAATGAAGTGACGGTAATGATGATGTTGCTATGTAGTTTAGAGTTTGGGGGGTTCAGAAACACTGGAGCTTTGTTCTGTTGAGCCAGGAATGGCTGCTGAATGCTTAAAACTGAAAGCTAATATTCCTTACTTACTAGCATGGAATTATTCTTTTCCTCTGCTGCCCAATTCATTCTTTACCCTCCACCCTGATTTTAGCTGCTTTAAGTAGAAAGATACTTATGGATAGGACCTAAATCTTCCCATCCCCAGAGTGACTAAAGTCCCATACACACCAGATCCAGTACACTGGGAAACTTTGGGGAAGGAAAGCCTCAAATTTTTATGCTCTGTTGGTTATAGACATTTCCCCATCCTACCCAGAGCTGCTGGGGGAAGGCAGGGCTAAGCCTATGAGGAGGCAAAGAGGCACTTGCTTATGATGTAGATTTAAGGGGCCATCAAAAACTCAATACTTAAAAGAAATGTTTTATTGCAATATTTTTTAAAAATAAAAATGAATGCAAAAAACCTATGATGAGGGTGCCTGGGTGGCTCAGTCGGTTAAGCATCTGACTGTTGGTTTTGGTTCAGGTCATGCTCTTGGGGTCCTGAGGTTGGGCCCTGTGTCGGGCTCCTTGCTTAAGTTCTGTTCTTCTCCCTCTATTCTTCCCCTACCTGTACCCATACATTACTGCTCTCTCTCTCAAATAAAGAAATAAATAGTTTTAAAAAACCTATGATGAACAAACTACTGATATTTTAGATAAGGATAGAATCAATAACAGTGCTATGATAGGACATAATCAGTCTTAAGGCAGACACTGATCCCATGCTGAGGACTGCTTATGCAAGGCTCAGCTAGCCCCTTTGCATTGTCTAGTGAAAACTGGGGCCTGGGGCACCTCCCGAAATGCCACACTCTGGCTATAGTGTTGGCTGTGGGTCATAAAGTCCTCGGTCTTCGAATCGGGAGTATCTTGTCTTCTGCCACTATCCCTGAAACGGTGGCAGTCTAACCTGTTAGATTGCAAGATGGGTAAAAACCCTTGATTGTTCTTGACAAGTTCCATCTCCATTGTTAATATTCTACCATGTGATTAGACACCCACCACAGCCACCTAACTAGTCTCCCTGCTCCTGCCTTTACCTTCAAGTCTGTGTCTTCAGCAACTCGATATTTTTTTTCTTTTTTTTGCCTAGAATGTTAGATCATAAAATGTGAGATCATTAAACTCCTCTGCTTAAAGTCTTCCAACAGTTTCTTTTTCCATATAGTTGAGTTCTAAATTTTTTGCTCTGGCCTATAAAGACCTACATGATTTAGCTTCCCTGACCAGTTTGCACAGAAAATCACTTTTCTATCTACTCATTAAACTGCAGTCACAGATACCTTTGTTTTCTAAGATTTTATTATTATTATTATTATTATTATTATTTTGCATAAGGGTGTTCATCCTTGTTGTTTCTTTTGACTAGAACATAGAATCCCCATGGCTACCTCCTTCCCATCCTTCAGTGGAGTTTTATGAAATAGACACTAGCATGGGTGGCAGACAGGTTTTGAAAGAATTTGAGATTTGATATATTTCTTTTAAATCTTCAAAATAGTCAACACGGAAAAATTGGAATGTCTTTATAAGTATTTGAACCTTGTCAAAATTCCAGTTACCTCCAAAGGCTCTGCCTATTGTGGGCAAAGGGCTTCACCTGTGCCACACCCTATAAAAATCCATCATCTTTTTTATTTTATTAACATATAATGTAATACTTGTGTCAGGGGTACAGGTCTGTGATTCATCAGTCTTACACAATTCACAGCACTCAGCATAGCACACACCCTCCCCAGTGTCCATCACCCAGCCACCCCATACCTCCTACTCCTCTCCACTCCAGCAACCCTCAGTTTGTTTCCTGAGATTAAGAGTCTCTTATGGTTTGTCTCCCTCTCTGGTTTTGTCTTGTTTCATTTTTCCCTCCCTTCCCCTATGATCCTCCTTATTTCTCAAATTCCTCTTATCAGTGAGATCATATGATAAATGTCTTTTTCTGATTGGTTTATTTCACTTAGGAAATGGTAAGATTTCATTTTTTTTTAAGATTTTATTTATTTGGTAGGGAGAAGCACAGCCAGAGAGGGAACACAAGCAGGGAGAGTGAGAGAGGGAGAAGCAGGCTTCCCACCGAGCAGGGAGCCCGATGTGGGCCTCGATCCTGGGTCTCCAGGATCATGACCTGAGCTGAAGGCAGTCGCTTAACCAACTGAGCCACCCAGGCACCCCAAGATTTCATTTTTTGATGACTGCATAATATTCCATTATGTATATGTATGTATGTATGTATACATATAAACCACATCTTCTTTATCCATTCATCTATTAGTGGACATCTAGGCTCTTTCCATAGTTTGGCTATTGCGGATATTGCTGCTATAAACATTCGGGTGCATATGCCCCTTCGGATCACAACGTTCGTATCTTTGGGGTAAATATGCAGTAGTGCAATTGCTGGGTCATAGGATAGCTCTATAAAATCCATCATCTTGATATGCAGAGTACAGTCCTTTGTCTAGCAACATCTCTGCTACCTGAGAGCTTGCCAGAAACCCAGAATCTGGGGCTGCCTCTTTTCTTACTGGATAAGAACTTTACGTTAACCAGGTACCCAGGTGAGCTGTCTGCACACTGAAGCTTGAAGAGCACTGCAGTGGCCTCACCCCCTTTTCCTTCCACCATATCCCTTGAACCACTGCATGAATTACCCTGCATTTTCATCAGGTCATTATTTCCTCTCCATCCCTATCCTCTCCTAGCCTGTAAGTTAGCCTGTAAGGTATGTCTATGTTGATAGCTGTATCTTTAAGGCCCATTGTAAGTGCTCAAATATTTTGGGAAGACATGAATGAACAAAACACTCAGTAATTGCTATGAAATCCTTTATGGATAACTTTCCCTCCAAACATGACCTAGTTTTTATTTGTACCATTTAAACTGTGATTGGATCCCTGATGATTCAGTATTTGATTTTTATGCTATCTTGTGATACAGAAGGAGATGACCTGGATATTTCTCAAAGATCTTTGAATTTTTGGATTCTTACTCAAGATCTTGCTTGCTGGGTCTTGGATGCTTGTAACAGTTTCAATTAGTTTTGCTTGTTCTAGGCTCCATTCTTTCAAACCCATCTGCCATATTAAGGATAGAGAAGTTTGGGGTGTCATATGAAAGCTATGGATTTGCGTCAGAAAAACTTGTCCTACTATTTCCTAACTGTGCCACCTGGGAAGTTAATTATCCTCTTAGTTTGTTTACTCACAGGGATATTAACATTTGCTTTTCAGGGTGCTAATGAGGATAAGTGAACTCACGTAAGCGAAGTATCTAGCATAAGATTGAAAGTTGATCCGTGAGAGTTTATTTCTTTCCCTCTCATTTTTCATCATGTCACTTTTTGCCTGAGCCAACAACCAACTAAAAGAAAATAAAAATTTAAGAATAGCAGGGCCTCAGAGCTTTTACTCATTATTTAAATGAATTATTTAAATTCATTATTTAAATGCATTCCTCTGCCTGTTAAAATCTCACCAAGTGGCCAATTCCCATTAGTTTCTCACTAGACTTCTCCCCCGCCAACCCATTTCCTACTTGATTAAGACCAGTATTCCTATGTTCTGCTTGATTCATTCCTGTCTTGCCTCAAGAATATTCCCTACATGCCTTATAGTCTCTAAGCTCTCTAACTGCACTTTCCTATCAAGGTACAGTGTGAACTTCCCCCTCTTGAAGGAGTATTCCTGGAAAGACCATTCTCACTGATCCAACTCTTTTTTCAAACCAGTAGGCATTTAAGAGCTTGGATCATCAATTTAATTATAAACTCTTCTGTGTTAGTCTTGAATTCTTTCATGCTTGTTAATCATTTCCCATCTGGGATATGAGCTTTTTGAAGACTAGAATAGTGCTTTAAATTTATTTATATTTCACAATGGATGGCAAAGTACTGAGTCATATACCTTGTTGACTGTTTGATGGCCAAACTCCCACTATCTGCCTGTAAATGGCTGGGTACTTCTCTAATGCTGCTCATTCTATCTAAACCACCTGGTCTCCCTCTGGGACATTTTAAATCTCATTCTTGTTCTGGAACTTCTAGAATAGTGGTCTCAAGTTCCATTGTTTATAGATTCATGCAAATGTATAAGGGAGTCAATTGTAAGCATTCTGGGATTGGTAGCTGTGTGCTCTCTCTAGGGCCATAAACACTAAGGTCCAGCTCAAAATCACGTGTAGGAATTTGGATCCATGTTTTACTTTGCTGAGAGAAGCAAAGAATCTGGATATTCGTATAAAATTCCTCAATTTTGTAATTTTGACAAATATTTCAAAGAATTTCAAAACAGCACATGTCAAACTAAACATATCTGTGAGACAATAAGAGCATGTGATTCATTAGGGAAGGGACTTTCAGTCTTGGCTGCAAATTAGTCACTTTGGGAGCTTTGAAAAATCCAGATGTCCTGGTCACAGCCCAGGCCAATTAAATGAGAATCTTTGGGGCCCTGATCCAGGTACCAATATACATTTTTTCAAAGCTACCCAGTTGATTCAGTGCATAGTCAAATTTGAAAACCAATGTGTTGGAGGCTCCATTCTACCCTTCATTTCTTTTGCAAATTTAGGATTGGCATTATTTGCAAGGAGTGAGGCCTCAGATGATTTCAGTGTAATTGGATGTTTTATTTAGCTTGGACCTGAAAACACTCTGCAACCTCTGCCCTGTTTGCTTTACGCCATGTGGTAAAACTTCTGGTGTCGTCTGCTAATTCCATTGAGTCAGTTGATGTCCTATATTGTTATCAAGTGAGAGGAAAAAAGTCATTTTTTGTCTTTTAGAAATAAATGCTAATTCATTCAATAAAATTAAATTTTCATGATGCTATTTGTTTATTCTCAGGAGTATTTTCTGTTCTTTTTTTCTTGGTAGCTTTTTGGAGAATGAATAGCTTCAAATCGTATATCCAGGGTTAAATAATTAATATAGTAATTGGTTCACAGTTTCCATACCCTAAATCATGTCTGCTGAAGATAGCTTCCTAAGAACTGAAGTCCTTCCAGATCTGTGTATGTGTGGACGCAGGATGGAGATGGCAGCATTAAACCACATTAGCTCTAGTTGTCCACCTTAATCCCCACACACTCACAGTTCTAACTCCCTTGTGGCTCATATGATATGACCGTTACCCTGACCTTGAACTTAAGTTCTTTATTTTCCTTGTTCTTCCTTTAGTTTAGTCTGCAGTTTGAGTCACATGGTTGTGAATCATTTTAAAGACGAACAACATTGAGCTTTATTTTGAGGCCATATTTTAAACAGCTTGTCTTCTTTTTGAGCTGTAATATTCAAGATTTTGGTAATATAGGAATTGCTGGTAAACAGAAGATGGGGGGACTGTTACAGCCTACAGAAGCACTTTACTTTGTGAAATTATGGTGTAATAAGGAAAAATTTTGCTTCTGGAAAACTTCATGACAGCTTAAGAAATATGGAGACTAAAACTAAAAATAATATCGTATAATAAAAACCAGTTGCCTCAAGAGAAAAAAATTCTTATACTCACTCCTTGGAAGATACTAAATCAGAAATATAAATGCAAAAGTAACTGTTGGATGGTTTCATCAATTTGAGAAATTATGATAGAATGATGAACTATTTTTTTCAGAAGAGAGAGTAATTATATTGATGCCCAGAAATTTGAACTGTGCATTACTAAAGGCTTTGTGAATAATGACTTAGTTTACTTGACTTATACAGTAATATTTTTATAACTAAGTCAAGGATTTTATACACACACACACGTAATATATATGCTATATATTATATATATAATATATATATTATGTATATATATATACTGCATATACCTACAGAAACTAAAATTGTATAACAGGTATAACAAATTAACATTATGTTTTAATCTGCTTTAAAGAAGTAATGATGCTTATTTGTAGCTTGATTGAAAGTGTTTAGATCCGATACTGGCTAAATGTTGAAAGTCTTTTAATTTACAGATTAATCTGGGGCAGAAGCCAAGTTCTCTTTCATCTTATTTGAAGTATTCTCACCAGGTTCTTAGTGGTTTAATTCTTACCCTCTGCCGAATCACTTTCTAAATGTAATTAAAAGTTAGAGGTGGGTGTGTGTGTTACATTTTTCTCCTACTAGATTATAAATTGCTTGAATGACCATGTCATGTCCAGCTATTCTCCTTTTTGCAACTAGCATGATGCTTTGTGCTTGGTACTCACTAATGAAGTGCTTTTAAAACATATTGGATTAATTTCCACATATAATATGATGGTTCATCATGGCATTTACTTACCAACCTAATAACTGAGATGAAATACATCTTTTTCAAACCCTGCATAACAAAATATTAGCAGAATAAGGGAAGAAGGAAAAGAAGAAACCATTCAAAGACTTACTCTGTAATCACTTGATGTCACATAAAATATAGGGAGGAAGGCCAGCCAGATGATGCACGTGGTATACATGGTAAAACCAATGAACTTGGCTTCATTGAAGTTTTCTGGGCACTTCCGAGTTTTGAAGGCGTACACAGTGCACAAGATCACCAGGACCACATCGTAGGTAAGCGAGATCAACATGCTGGAATCTCTGACGTTGCATTTTAAGATGACTGTTTCCCGCTTCTCCGGGAGGGTGTACCGCCTGGTGCCTGGAGCCTCCAGGATCAGCCACACAGACACCACCACGATTTGCACCAGTATCAGACCCAGGCAGATGAAAACCTGAGAACTCGGGCTGATGAATTTTGGCCTCTGAGCGCCATTCTTTACCCCATCAAAGATGCGGGCAATGCAGTTTGTCTTGGTCAGCAGGGCTGAGTAACAGACAGCGAAGGAGGTCCCCAGCCCTAGTCGGCGCAGCGCGCAGATGACTGGGGACGGCTTCGCAATGAAGAAGAATGTCATGCAATAGGACAGACCGACCCCAAACAACAGGATGTAGCAGAGCTCCCGGCCTGATGCTTTGACCAAGGGCGTGTTGTTGTGTTTGATAAAAACAGTCACAACTATGCAGGTACACATAAAACCCAGGCAGGCTATGGTCACCGGACCAATGGCCCAGGCATCTTCCCACTTGATGTAGTCCTCGGGAAGATTATAGCAGCCAGACAGGTCTGCAGTGGGCCACTGCCCAAGGCCACAGTCCATGCAGGTAAACTCGTCAACCAGGTATTCGTAGGGCTCACAGGGGATACAGATCCAGCAGCAGACATCCCCTGGTTGCATGTTCTTCATTTCATTGGGGGCACAGGGGTCACTGCACTGGGAAGTGGGGACTGAGCTCCGGGACCAGTGGATAGAGTCAACATCCAGGGATAAGGTTTCTGCCCAGTGACCGACCTTCAGGTAGGTGTACTTGCCACCCACGTACTGGAAATTGAACACGTTGTACCGTCCCATTCCATCTCCAAAAGTGTCGAACTTGACAATGCTATCCTCACCTTTGTTTGGATTGAATGGAGCTGTGACATGTAAAGTGAAAGGCGGGGGGGAGACAAAAAAGAACACTGTTTAGGTATTGGAGGTGAGATCAATGACTTGATGTCCTGTTCCTAAAAAAACTGAAAAAACAGTGAACAGGGATTCCGAGGCTTAACTAATCGACTACCATTGAGTTTACACATTAAAAGCTACTGGAGTACTCATGTATTTATGAATTCATTCACTTACCATTTCGGAGTACCTCCTGTGTGCCAAGTGCTCGGGAAAATCACTAGCACAATACAGCGCCTGCCTTCAAAGGAACTGAGCATGTAACAGGGGAACTGGCAAAGATGTAATCGTACTCTCTTTGGTGTGTAAATATTCATTCCTCAAAGATTTCACAATAGGAATCGAGTAAAACTTTGTGTCTCATCCTTATTAGTATTTATGGTGTATAGACATCAAAATGTGAAATGTTTTCATGAAAATAGAAAATTAATAAGAATAATTTTTCTCTTTCAAAATGAAGAGTTTTTCATTACAAACGTATGATATGCTGCTTTTCTTAACCACTTTTTAAAACTAAAGTATAAAAAACGTAAAATTGAAGTATAATTGACATACAATGTTAGTTTCGGGTGTATGATATAAAGATGCAGCAATCCCGTACATTACTCGGTGCTTGTCACGATAACTGTAGTCATCATCTGTCACCATACAATGTTATAATATTATTGACTGAATTCCCTATGCTATACTTTACATCTCCAGGAATTAGTCCCTTTACAGTGGAAGTTGGTACTGCTTAATCTCGTTTTGTACCTTTAATCCCCATCCCCTCACTTGCCTCCCCTCTGCAACCACCATTTTGTTCTCTGTATTTAAGAGTCTGGTTTTTGCATTTTTTAAAATTTGTTTTGCTTTTCAGATTCCACATACAAGTGAAATCATATGGTATTTGTCTTTTTCTGTCTGACTTATTTCACTTTGAGGTCATCCCTATTGTCACAAATGGCAAAATCTCATTTCTCTTTTTTAATGGCTGAGTAATAGTCCATTGTGGAACATGTGGTAAAACCGTGGTAAAACCAATGAGCCCCATACCCCACATCTTTCTTATCCATTCATCTATCAGTGGATATTTGGGTTGCTTCCCTATCCTGGCTATTGTAAATAATGCTGCAATAAACATAGGGGTTTATGTATTTTTTCAGATTAGTGTTTTTGTTTTCCCTGGGTAAATACCCAAGTAGTGGAGTTACTGGATCATATATCATATTTCTATTTGTAATTTTTTAAGGAATCTCCATAATTTTTTTTACAGTGGCTGCATATGGTATGCTATTAAAGAGTTCAGATGATTCAGAAGGGAAAAAAATGGTAACCCACCCATCATCCTTTAACCCTAAAATTTTCATATTTGGGATATATTCATGCTCTATGTAGTATGCTTTTATTCTCATAAACACATGTGACCTGGATATCTGAAAGGCACCAACAGTATATGGAAGCTAGTTGACAGTGCATTAAAGTTTGTTCCTGATGATACAGTGTCAGGAACCCTCGCCCTGTCTCATATCTTGCTGCAAGGATTCAAGAGGAGCGACTCTCCAATCGTCTATGTTTTCTCCTTTCCAGCAGTTTGTCATATTTTTCTTGCCAATGTCTGCTGCCACTCTGACCACCCATTTTTATGCTTCCTGCTTTGGTCTGTGTGCTTACTATTTTTCAGTGTCTGTCTTTATGCTTTCATTGGGTATAGAAGAAGAATGTTGCTGATATCGACTGGTGCACAGACAGACCCTACTAGTTAAGATAGGCTTGCCTATGTCAATAAGTGGACCCCAAATTGTTCAACAGCTCAAACACAGGGATGTTTACTTTTCCCTCATGGGGCCACGTGAGGTCTGGGTTGGTGGGTGTCTCTCCTCCACATGGTGATTTGGGACCCCAGATTCATTCCATCTTGAGGCTATGTCAATTTGCAGGGTCTCCTCTTCGTTGGTACCCATCCAGTGGAAGGAGAGAATGTGAAGCAGGTGTCTCTGCTTCTTAAAAGGGTAAACCTGGAAGTACATGTGTTTCCATTCGTATCTCATTCAGTAGAAATGAATTTTCCAGGGCCCCACCCAATGTCAAGAGGGACCAAGAAATGTAGCTTAGCTAATGTGTGCAGCTACAACCCTGTTGCGGAATGAAAAAATGGAATTTGGGGGACACTGCTTTCTTACTCTGCAGGGGTTTCTGTCTTTGTTGTCTTCTCCCTGAACTCCATTCCACCTTCTCTGGGGCTCACATTGTTCCAGCCAATGAGGAAACATCTTACCCTTCTTGGGTGAAATGCTTTATGAAGGAGAAGGGCCTCTCACTGAGTTACCTGGGTCCTTAGTGAAAGAAAACTTGACAATTTACCAAGTATCCCTCTCCTGCTGGCCTGCGTTGAGTAGTTTACCATGTTTCAGATCACATATAAAGTCTGTTAGCAAGTGTAGTCCAATATGCCAAATTTATTCCTCCTTAATGGGTTCTTTTTTTCCTCTTAATTTTTTGTTATCTCACTTGCAATTCAACTCTTTTGGGATTTTTTTTGGTTTTTGTATTTTTTTTTATTTCAACTTTAGTAACTAACCTTTACCTAGCTTCCTGCCACATTCCATGACCCATCACATATGTCTGTGTGTGTCTATATTCTAGCTGTGATGTGGCTTTGAGCTCATAATGAGGTAGAGGGATGTGGTAGATGAGGGCACAGTATGGGATTTAGATGACTTGTATGTGATTCTCATCTCCGTCCTTTAATAGTTAGCCAAATTAGCCTTTCTGACTCCATTTCTTAATCAGCAAATTATAAATAAATTATAAATAAAGTAATATAAAAATATCAAATGATCATTTTCTACTTATTTTTAGCACTTGCCAGGTATGAAACTGTATGATAATTAATGCAATGATGTTTGTTTTTTTCTTCATCTTTTTCCACGGTTGTACAATCTTTTTGCCATTGATAAAACTTTCGACTATGCTTTAATATCTGTCGGGACTAGTAAAAATAGGAGTTGAAACACTTATATTTTTAGGAGTAGGAATTAGTGTCAGAATTCTTATGTTACATAAAATTAACTTTGTTTGGTCTATGCTTATAAAAATCACTAAAGTTTCAGGGACTCCTTTTATAAGTTATTTTATTAATGTTACAAATCAGTGAAATGTTGAATTTTCTTAGCACATTTTACATCAAGTATAACAATCTCAGATGTGTTATTAGTCTACTCTCAACTATGTAATCATTGTCCACTAATGTTCAATTGTTATTCTGCAAAAAATTTGTAAAAGGAATGTTTTACATTCTTGATTTAAATTCTTCACAAATATTTTTCACAGATATTTTAAAGTTTCTTTCTTTCTTTTTTAAAAATATTTTATTTATCTATTTGACAGAAACACAGCGAGAGAGGGAGCACAAGCAGGGGGCGTGAGAAAGGGAGAAGCAGGCCTCCCGCCGAGCAGGGAACCTGATGCTGGGCTTGATCCCAGGACTCCAGGATCATAACCTGAGCCAAAGGCAGATGCTTAACGACTGAGTCACCCAGGCTCCCCTATATTTAAGTTTCTTAAAAGTAATATATTTGATAGATGATAAAAATGATTACTTTCTGTGTTCTGAGCTAGAAAGTGTTACCAATAGGACGGCTAGCCTGTGAGCTAACAGTATAAAAACTAGAGCTAGAAAACTTCTCTTTTACAAATCTTTTCTGGAAATGTACTAATATCATCAACTGAATATTGGAGGAGACTGTTTCCTAGTTTAGGTTAACAAAATCAATAACACATCTGAAGTTCTTGCATTTGATGTAAAATGTGTTAAAATATTCAAGGTTTCACTTATCTGTGATATATGAAAGGGGTCTCTAAAATTTTTAATGATTTGTTAAGCATAGTCTAAAGAAACTGAGTTTGATATTAACAAAAGAATTCTGATAGTGCTTCCTACTCTTGAGGCTAGAGTAATAACATTTCAATTCCCATGTTTTTTCTTAGTTGTTGGAAAATGTTGATCGTTAATACAAAAGATCATAGAGACTTTAGTTTCCACTTTTAGAGAACATTGCTATTATTTTCATGAGGTTATTTTAAAGCAGAGGGGTGAATATATTTAGATTTTCATCAGTTTTTTTCCTCCTTTTTTATTTTGAAAAATTTCAAACCTATCGAAATGGCAAGAGAAAAGTACAGTAGACACCACAGTATTAGGATCACCTAGAATTAACTAATTGTTAACATTTTGTCATATTTGTTTTATCTGTCTCTATTTTTTGCTGGTATATGTGTTATTAAAATTATTTTAAAGTGTAATACCTATTCTGAAGTATGTATAGAGTAAGAGCTGGCAAGCTTTAGTTCATGGGATTACATTCTGCCTCTTACCTATTTTGTAAATAAAGTTTTATTAGAATATACCCATGCTCATTTATTAACATATTATCTATGGCTGCTTTCCCATTACATCAGTAGAGATGAATAGTTGCACTAGAGATTTTATGGCCCCTCAGTATTACTATATGATGCATTTCATCAAAATGGAGCATACAAGTTTGGTAGTAAAGTTAAATGCTTGTGTACTGTTACCTGGAAATCACATTCTTCCATATGTACTCTAGAGAAATTCTTGCATATGTGTACCAAAACATGTATATGAATGGCATTAGTACTGTGTATAAGGGAAGCACAAGTAGAAACAATTTCAATTTCAAAAAAATTGGCACCAAAAAATATTTTGTGTATTACTCACAATATTATACTGTTGTGAAATAAAACTAACAATAGCTGTGGAAATAAGATGTATGTATTTTAGAAACAATATTGTGTGATAAGACTATATGATTCAACTTTTTTTAAAACTTCTGAGAGGAACAAAACTAAGCATACATTTGGGCATACATACAGAAGTGATAAACTTTTAAGAAAAAGCAAAAGAATAATAAAGACAAGATTCAGGATAATGCGTATCAGGTGAGGAGGTATGTAGAAAGATGTGCCTGGGAAGAGTGCAGAGGTGGTTACCAACTTGTTATCTTCTGTTTCTTGTTCAGATGAAGTATTTTCCATTAACATTTTATTGTTGCACTTCACAAATTAAACTCAGTATATTCTTTGTATGATTTAGCATTTCATAATAAAAATATTTAAAAAATTAATATATGGGAACATGCTCTTCCAGACATGATAGGATGTATTAATTAATCTTGTCATTTGAGGGGACTAATGTTGCTAGTGTGTATTTCTCCTGATTATCACATTTGGGGACTGAACATGTAGTTATAATCAATTGTTCCTATTGATGTAATGAATTACTAGGAGATATGCTAAGACATATTGGAAAATATAAATAACTTATATATACAAATTATAATCAGGGAAAGAAGCACTCCATAAATGACATCAAACACAATAAAAAACCCTCAGGATATATTTAACAAAATATGTAAAGATGCAATTCACTTTAGATCCATTTTGAATTGAACCTCAAGAACTGTTAGCTAGTAAGTTTATGTTGCTTTAAGTGACTAAATTTGTGATAATTTGTTCCAAAGGCAATAGAAAACTAATACACACATTAAAACTATTTCACACGTGTACCTATTCTGTTAATGAGGCTCTAGAGAAGCCTCATTATACTCATGGTGGGTAGGTAAATTGGTATACCTCCAACAGAGCAACTCGACATAGATTTTCAAAATTACAAATGCATGTAACTTTTCAGCCAGCATCTCTAATTTGTGAAATGTATCCTATAGACTTATTTGTATATGTGTCAAATGATGTTTTCAATGTTCTTTAATTCTTAATTTTATAATAGTATAATACTGGAAATGATCAATAATGAGAAACCTGAATTCTGAATAGCTATGAAAAGAAATGAGGAATCGTTCTATGTGCCACATGTTATGGAAATAAAACAAATTTTAAAATGACACCATTAGAAGTAAACAAACAGTACATATACTAAAATATTTAATATGAAATCTTTATGTAGATGGAAAAAATAGAAGAATCCAGGAACTCCAGAAGGATGCTCAAGAAAGTAGTTACCAATGGGCATGGAATCAGAAAAGAACAGTTGCATGACAAAGATGGCAAGGAAATTTTTATTCAATTCTTTCACAGATTTTTTGCATTTTGAGGCTTGAGAATGTGTTACCTATTCAAAATATAATAAAAAAGGAAAACAGAAAACAACACTTAATTTTACATTTGCATGAACTTCTAACCTGAGAGCGACCGAACAAAGGAACGTGAAGTCCACAGAGGCAGCACAAGGAGCAAGGCAAACACTTTAAAGCATGAATGTGCTCTGAGAGACAAGAGAAGGGGCCACATCTATGAGTTGGGTGCAGTATCTTCTTAAAAAGGAACAATCAGAGAACAGGCATGAGCTTCTCAATACAAGGGTGGAAAGATATATTTGAGAAAACTCAAAGTTTGACAAAAATGCTGAGAAGAAAAGCAGAAAAAAACAGGAAAACTCGAGACTGCACTGTGGAATTTCAATGTTCAATCGAGAGTTCCAGAAAGAGAGAGAAAATGGAGTGAGGACATTATCAAAAGAGTCAAAGTGAATATCTATAAAGAATGGATGTGGCTGGAAAAAGGAGCAAGAGACAGTTGTTCTTTCTCATAAACTAGTTGAATTCATGTAAAAATTATGGGCAGGTATTAGGATAAAAATAAAACTATGAAGTTAAAAAAATGATGAATAATTGAACAAGGTCAGGCACAACAGTTTGCAAAGTAACTTATGGAAATGATATTTTGCAAATATTGTAACAAGTGCTCGGTAAGAGGGTGGTGAACAAACAGTACTTTTGGTGAAATTTTGTTTTTTAGTGGCAATTTACCTGGTACTTAGTTTGATTTGTTCAATATACAGCAAAGTATGGTCTAGTGTCTAAATCATTAAAATACATGCAAGTACTTCAAATAAACACATTCTAAACTAAGATCCACTGTCAGCGGGAAGGGTTAACTTGAAATGAAGGGTTGCTGTATCTATACTCCAGTGACAAAGACTGAAAGGAGAACCTAGAAGACAAAGATGATCCGTGTCTGTCAAATATTCCACAAGAGAGAATAATCCTATTTCTGAGGTTACTCCAAACTTGCCTAGCCTGGGTAGTGCAGGGGCAGTGAGGAAAACCAGGTTCTTTCTCAGGTGCTGCTGGAGTCACTTCAATGACAGAGAAGCTGGAAGCTCTAGGGTATGGATCTCATTGCCTTCCCGACGCATTTAGAGTTGCCTCTAAGTCCAATGGCTCAACTGGGAAATAAAATCCAGTGAACCAGAATCGTGGAGATCAGTTGTATGGTTCTTTGGCGTGAGGAGACTCTGGGGAGTTGCCTATTTCTAAAGTTGAATCTCACCAAGGGAGCAAACATCATTAGAAATCCATTTGTTGTTGGAGTAGCATGAAAGAACCGAAATGAGAGGAGGGAAAAGGAACTGGAAGGATGGCAGAATTCTTTTGTGGAAAAAGTTATAACCTCTAAAACCTAATTTCAAGTCCTCTCACTATCTGGCTCCTCAAAATCAGGTCCCAACTTTTAAGAAGGAGACTGACGTGGCCCGAAGTCAGGAGAATGACTTCTCAGTTCAGCTCATTATCCAATTAGTTTTGACCCCAGTTTTTTAATGGCTTTATTTGAGAAGTTTAGTGCCAATGTGACCAGCTCTCCTAAGGCCCATTTGGTAGAGATGAGGCGAGCCCGTGCCTTAAAAATATCGTAGGTCAATGACAGGAGACAATTAAATCAGTTCTTAATTTTTTTCTCTCAGACAGAAGTCCAATTAAGGTAAGACAATAATGTGGTTTTTAACAGGCTTTCAGTAATGGGAATATTACTGCCATGGCCTCGGTTCACATTCATAAATACTAATGAAGATTGCAAACAGTACTAATGGCAGCATGTCTCCAAGTTACAACGGTTTTCCAGCCAGGCAATCACTGAGGTTTCGGTGAACTAATTTGATGAATTGGAATAAAGACATAAATGAAAAGACAGAAAATGGCATCTCACTTGAAAGAATTTGCTGGAGTTGAAGAGGTAAAGAGATCAAAACCCTCTGGCTAGAGCAAACAACCATTTACAAACATCATGCAGCAGGGAGATAGGAAATAGGAAATACTACGAATGAATCCTTGGTATCAGTAATTAATTTCCCTAAAAATTAGGAACAAAACTTTGGATGCATTTCTCATGGTTATTTATCAGCAGAACCTAGCTGCTAGGGCAAAGCACCATCTAGATGTCTAAGATAGTCAGTCTCATATAGGAAAAATGTTTAGTAAGTACCTGTAGTTCACAGTGAAAGGGAGTGTTCGAGAAAAGCTATTGAAAGAACATCAGGGTTTTTTTTGGGGGGGGGGGTTGTATTATGAATTTTGAAAAGGACTCTCTTAAGTTGTCATGAAAAGTTAGTACAACTAATGCTTCTAAAGCTTTATTACATATTATCCTGGTTTCCCTACATCTAGTCTACATACTACTGCTGAAGTTTGCAGCCCTTAAGACAGCTCAGCAAGGGCCCATGTACTCTTAGACTAGGAGTGAAGAGTGGGGAGGGAAGGCACAATGAGTGAAAATTAGTGAGCTGCCAATCCCTTTCTGTCCCAGTTCAGAGATCAGGCACAGGGTCAGCCTTTGCTACTTGGTTTGCTTAAGCTGGAAGTCTCGGGGTGGCCGCTGCATCTCTGGTTAGGAATCCTCTTTAATGCGAGCTAGTGCTATTACCCTATGTTTTCTACTCCCTTTCCCACTCCCACCCTCCCTGTTACATAATCTGCTTTTCTCACAGACCCTATGATGAATTTTTAGTCTTTCTGAAACTTTTAAATGGACTATATGAATAGAACACTTGCAAAAATAAGTGAATTATTACAATGCGAATGTATGCATTGCATGTATTATCACGGCTGTGAGGAAATAGAGTATTACCGGTCCCCTCATCCTTATTCTTTCTCCCCAAGGAAGCCACCACCATACTCTTTAGTACCAGGAACTAGTTTTGCCCTGATGTTAAACTTTATTCTAATGTCATCATAAAGTATCTATTGTTTTGTAACATTTTTCGCTCAACATTAAGTTTGATAAGATTCATTCAAGTAGTGATCAGAAGTTACAGTATTTTATTATTATATGGATTTCTTTAGCTATGCTCCTGTGGAGGAGAATTTCTTTCTTGTCTTTCTTTTTTTTCTTTTCATTAAATCTTTAGTTTATATAAATAATGCTGTGTCTTTAACTGGGTTGTCCCAGAAACAAACCCCAAGACTAGAATTGAGTACAAATATTTATGTGGGAGTTTGCAGGGGAGTAGAGAAGTAAGGTGTAGACAGAAAAAAAAATCTAACAGAGTGCATTGCTGAGTGCATTTTAACGGGGGTCCTTTGGGAAACAGCACCGATCTGGAGTAGACACCCAGTATCCCAGCTTACTCACTAGCTTGCGTGGGACAACTCTTGTCTGTCCTTGGTTGAGTTTTCCCAGGGGTAGTGGTTTCATGGCACTTTCAACCTGCTCTAGGTACAGCTGACCTGTGACCAGGACAGCTCCTGGCAGTCACAGATGCTTCTACCTGGAAGCCACTGTCATAGATGAGGATAGTGAGTGTGAAGGTGACCTGGGCAAGTCCCTGAGCGCATCTCCATGCACTGCTATGACTAGTTCTATACACACGGCATTTGTCATATGTGTGTGGGAACGAGTGTATGTATGTACATACATGTACACAGCAGTGGTGTGTATGTGTGAGTACAAGTGTATATACATATGTGTATGCATACAGTGGTGAAGTATATGTGTGCAAGCCCATTTATGTATGTGTGTGTAGTAGGACAGTGTGTGTCTATAGGTACACAGCAATACAGTGTGTGTGTGAGGATCCAAGTGTATATATAGGTTTATGTATATGGTGATGAAGTATGTGTACAAGGGCATATATGTATGTACATGTCCAAGTGTATGCATGTGGACAAGTGTATATATATATGTACCCAGTAGTGATGTGTGTGTACAAGTGTACGTGTGTACATACATGTACACAGAGTGAGGAATGGGGGAGGGGTATGAAGTACATGTGTGTATATGCATACAGTGGTGACAAGTGGTATACAAGTGCCTGTATGTATGGCTATGCATATGGTAGTGAAATATGTGTGTACAGGGCTTATCTGTATGCGTACATACACAGCAGTGAAGTGTGTGCGTGTAAGTGTGTAAATGTATCAGTAAGGGTAAAGTCCTGAAAGAGCTACATATGTAAGCTCTGGTGGCTTCACTTCCCTGACGTCGCTGACTTTGAATCTGAGCTGTGCAGGTGGAAGTGTAGTGACATCTTGAACATCATGTCATCAGGCTACTGACTCTCCCTCTGCACTGACACAGTACGTTTCGCTTTAAGGAAATCGAGTACAACAAATTAGGGGAGTAGCTGTTTCATGTAGCCTCTTCCTTCTATCCTAAGCCCCTTGACAAAGTGTCTTTCATCTCTGTCCCCTGGTCACCTGAGGCAATGCTGGGCACATAGTAGGCCTTCACTGATTGTTTCTGAAACTGATGAATACACTTATTAGATTGAAGAGCATCATCTTAGGAACTTAAAAGACACATCGAACTCTGAGCCACATTCAGAGACCGATGAAATACCAGTCTTAGGGAAATGGCCCTTTGCACCTTTATTTTGATGGTTTACTCTATCACTTTGCCGCCAAGGTTAAAAACCATGGGTCTAGGCCGTAGGTTCCCAGTTAGGGGTGACTTTGTGCCCAGAAAATATTTGGCAACATCTGGAGCCATTTTTGGTTGTCAGGACTCAGGGCTGCAGCTGCTGCTGGCCCCAGCGGGTAGAGGCCTCTTTGGGGGGAAGGGTGGGGCTCACTAGTCTATGGTCCATAGAACACACCCCCATGGTCAATGTTATCCAGCCATAAACATCAATGCTACCAAGACTGAGAAATCCTCCTCAAGGGTAATACATGTTCGGATTTCTAGAGATTATCTGATAATGCTCACTTCTTTATGGACTGAAGACCCCCTAGCCGGATCAATTCTTTATGGTGTTATGATACTGAGTTTCCTATTACCTGGGGTTTTTTCTCCCTGCAGACAATTCCAGCTTCCACACTCCCTACAATTCTTCGAAGTCCTCTGCTTTCCACGTAGAGTGACAGCTGCACTGAGCGTTATCCCCACCTCTACCACAGACCCTATTTTGCACGGATCTCCATGGTTTTCCTTTCAACCCCTTTTGAAAAACTAGTCACCTCAGCTGGATGTCTCCTGGCCATCAGTCCCCTTCTAGGAGAGAAGCCAGCTCTTCACGTAGCTGGGGTAGGTGTCCCACACTCTGCGAAGCAGACTCACAGCATACAGAATAGGTGTTAGTGGGGAGAACTAAGTAGGGTCTCTGTGGGACTTCTCTCCAGTTTAATGGGATGTCCCTAGCACAAGCCAAAGCAACCAAGAACGCTGGGGCTTTGCAACCCTCACCAAAGGTTTTCAATTTGGGAAAAAACCATTGTGAATTCTGAGGACAAATTTAATCTGTCCTCATGTTTTTTTAATGTGACTACATCAAGTAGTAGAGCATAGATTTAAAAAAAAAAAAAAGAAGAAGAAAACAGGGGGAAAAAAAAGGCTTTCCCCCAAAGTAGGATGAAAGTACGTATCTATCTATGGCTTTTACAAAGAGAAGGTATTTGTTCCCTTTTCTTTGCCCTGTATCACTCCTCCCTTGAAATGTCACAGATTTGGATGCGGCAGAATTCAGTGCCATGTGATAGGGACAGAAGGTGAAAATGGCTGAGAAAATCCTATTCAGAGGAGTTCTTGGAAGTCAGCAGTGCCAACTAAAAAAACAAACAAACAAACAAAAAACCACTTGAAAAATGGGAGCGGAGCTAATATTCAGAAGAACATAGTCATGGTAAGCATGCTTAATAAAACAAACTTTCCTTTTTTAAGCCAACAGTGTACTTTATATGAAAAGCAGAATAGCAGAAATTGTATTCACTTTACAAAGATAAGCCCAACAGCTTAGCATGAGGTAGCTGAAATTTTCTACGAGGGAAGCAAATTAATTTCTCTTCTCCTGACTTATGCAAGCATGGACATGTGTGTGACTCTCTGTGTGGTATCACATGGAGAGAATACAGGGAAAATAAATGACTTCTCCCAGCACGCAGGTCTATTGCTGGCCTGTCATGTTTTTCCTAAGCCACTGTAGCATACATAGCCTGTCTTCTGTCTGCACAGAGAGGGTCTGCATTTTTGAACTACAATATTTCAAGTGACCTTGTCAGGTCATCAAGCACATCCCTACATTACTGAAGAAAATTCCAAACTCACGTCTTCCTGAAAGGGTTTCCATTCCAGTGGAAATAATTAAGGTGGCAAATTTGAAAATAGTAATTTAACATTTTTTTCTTCAATTTGTGCCATAATTTCTATTTTGAATCATTGTAAAAATAAGGATAATAAAGGTATCATAAATCTGGCTATTTTGTTTCTTTTTAGAAAATATTCCTAAAAAGTGACCAATCTCAGAGATCATTTTAGCTCATACAAATCTCATTGCCAGTCCTCCAATTATGTTAAATTCATGGGGTAGAAAAAACTAACTGTGTGATAAACATATTCCTTTAAACATAACAATTACAGGGGCGCCTGGGTGGCTTAGTTGGTTAAGCGACTGCCTTCGCTCAGGTCATGATCCTGGAGTCCTGGGATCGAGCCCCGCATCAGGCTCCCTGCTCGGCGGGAAGCCTGCTTCTCCCTCTCTCACTCCTCCTGCTTGTGTTCCCTCTCTAGCTGTGTTTCTTTCTGTCAAATAAATAAATAAAATCTTTAAAAAACAATAATTACATATATCAGATAAAATTATGTATAAAATATATCTTACATGACATGTAGACTTTTTATAACACATATCTTAATATCTTAATATATTAATTATATATTGCATATACTATATAATTGTTAGGATTAAGGGGGGATATATTAGTATTACCAAATTAACTTTATCTGTTATAAAATCATATATATACTTTTCTTGCTTATGGTCCCATATTTCCCATATGGTGTTTTCCCTGAAAAACTAGGGGATAGGGCATTGTTCACACCCAAGACTTTTACTCAGAGTGATCCTTGAAATCACTGGAGATGGTGATTGTGTTTTCATACCAGCATCCTAGCCCAGCTGTGCAACATGAAGTAGACAAAAGACCTTGGTGGTCTTCTATTGCCTTTGTCTTTTCCTCTTTTTTCCCAGCATACCTTCTTGTTCCAATACCCAAGGTTCCCAGGTGGATCTAAGAAAAACCAACTCCCATCAAAGTTCTGGATTCTGTTGATGTTATTCTGATGATGATATTCATATTGAAAGAGATTGTCAAAGGACAATGTGAAAGGCCATAGAGTAATTAGGGATAGTGGAATCTCTCTCGGGGGAGAAAGAAGTTTGGTCACAAGGCTTGTCCAGCTCTCCTAAAATAAAACCATTTGGGGAAAGGGGAACACTTTTTTTCTTAGCTCATGTTTCAGCATCAGCTCTAAGAAAAGGGAATTTCTCCTCCTTACTTTCCATCCTTTCCCACAATATTTTTCTCCTCCATGGGGAACAAGAATAGTATCACCATAGTTAAAAGAGACAGGTTAAGTCTCTACCTGCTGTTCTACCTCCAATAACCTAGTGATGGAGGGACTGACCTCATCGCCATGTTCATGATCACTGCACACGGTCAGTCTCCAGGGTGTGCAGACGGGGTGGCACTTGCCTGGCCATGCTGACCCTTCCTCGGCTCTCTGTGCCACCTGCAACAGGTGGGAAGGAAGACTTTCCATTTGCTACTCATAAAAATGGATATTTGGGTTAGTAGACTTGGAATCTGCTCTAATGATCTAGTCCATTTGCCAGCACTTGTGGGAAACCAAAGCCTCTTGGCCTTCTGGCTTTTGCCCAGTATTTTAGCCATAATATCAAAAAAGTCTTCCATAAAGGAGATTGTAGGGAGGCGAGATCAGGTACTGCCTTAGTTTTTTTTTTTTTTTTTTTAAGATTTTATTTATTTATTTGACAGCGAGAAACACAGCTAGAGAGGGAGCACAGCAGGGGGAATGAGAGAGGGAGAAGCAGTCTTCCTGTGGAGCAGGGAGCCTGATGTGGGGCTCAAACACCGGGATTGTGGGATCATGACTTGAGCTGAAGGCAGACGCTTAAAGACTGAGCTACCCAGGTGCTCTGAGGTACTGGCTTAGTTATTAACAACAACTGAAATTAGTTTCCTCTTGATGATCTGTCAGTATGTGTTTAGAACCCAGGAGAAGAAAAGGAGAAAGTAGGATTTGGCTCTAAATCCCGTCCTAACCCTCTGAATTCTTCCCCCTTCCACCTACCCCACCACAAAGCTAACCATTTGCTTTTCCTGTTAGTTCTAACCTATAATGTCTTAAAGAAAAGGGCAGAAAGCAGTAGAGAGGGAAATGAATCTCAGTTGGAAAAATAATCTAATGGCAGCATTCAAATATAAAACATTTGTTTTCTTTCAAATTGGAGTTACAGGGCAGGTGTACAGAGCTGAGCAAGAAAAGGCAGGAGCAGAGCAGAAAAAAAGAGAAAAAAAGAGGAAACTGAGAGGAGGATGGGGAGGGTGATGTGATCATGAGTTCTGGCTGATCCATCTTTGTCCTGAAACTGAATATTGATCCTTGTTTTCATTCCAATTCTGCTTCTTGTGACCATACGCACAATATGAATAGCACCTCCAGTGATGTCTGCTGTATATGGAGAGCTCTATCAAAGGAAGCCATTTGTATTCCTGTGGACTGTGGTGATAGGCTCCTAGCTGATTTTCTGTATCTGGTATCTTGCCTTTGTTTTTCTGGTTCCTCTTAAAAATGTCTTTAAAGTGGCTCAACCACCACTATCCCATCACGCCATTGCACGAGGCCTAAGTGGCTTTCCTGCTGCATCTACCAAAATTGACTGAATTTTTTGTTTGTTTGTTATTTTTAGGATAAAAATAAGTGTTCAAAGAAAAAAAAAAGTTCTGCAATCAAATAAACTAGATTAACAAAGCTAAACAGGTTTCATCCCTGAATGTAGCATTTAGCTCTTCAGGCATCTAATTTGTGAGTCTGCTTTGAAAGTCATCCAGAAATTGATAGGATGTGTAGCCTTTCCTCAAGTTTCGGATTACCCAATTTTATTTTAATGTGTTCACTTTACTAAAGGAGCCTACCATTTTATGTACCACTGTGTCTTGGAACCCACACCTCACAGGATCAATCATGGCAGTGAATAACCTGGTCTTGCACTGTCAGGCCCCACCCCCCACCTCTCTTGCCCTGTCCATTCAGAATCCACAAGGAAACCTCACTGCCTGCTTCCTCTTTGCCTGTATGCGCCCTGCACTTTTTCATTTGCAGACCTTCGCTCAAATCGTTCACCATGCTTCCTATGCCCTTTTTCCACTGTAAAATTGTCCACACTTGTGAAGACCAGCACAAATATTGTATCTTCTGCACTATGCTGCCTCCTGGCTGAAAACATCATTCCTCTCTGTAAACCCATTTATATCATGTTCCTTTTCCTTGGCGCTCACCACCTGTCTCTCACATTATAACTTTTTTCTGTATCTCTCTTCCATTTTTCTATTTTTTATTATTAAGTCATGAGTCGCTCAAAGGCAGAAACCAAACCTTGACATCCTTCACACAAGAATTACAACCTTGCATCTGTAGGCTAAGTCCAGCCTGAGGAATATGTCTTAGTAGCCCTCTGCTGGATTTCCAGAATACCCGAATTAGTGTCTTTTATTAAAACTTTGAGATAAAAAAAATAATGTAGATTTATTTTCTGAAACACAGGAAAACGTGGTGACCCTGGGCCTTTGTGGAACAAGAAAGGCAATTGGCAGGAATTCCAGCCTGCCTGCTTCCTCCTGGTGCTGACCAGGCCACTGACGATGTACTTGTCTTTCCACCTCAGCAACTGTGTTTAATACAGAATAAGTTCTTGAAAAACAGGTGTTTTAAGCCAAGTGTATAATTACCTCACAAATCTCAAGGGCCGGGGGGGAAAAATCACACCAGTTAGAAAGAAAATTACAGATTTTTAAATTTGATTTTCTTTTAGAAATGAGCAGAGGGAGAATGAATTAAGGAGGCGTCCTGATGAAAAGCGAAAATACACAAGAGAGGCTTGGACATAAGTGAATGCTCTTTCTGGGGTCTCAGAGTCCATGCAGAGTATGCTTCACCCTCACTAAGTTGCTTTCTTGCTCGGATGGAGAGCTTTATCTGTGCTGGGCTGTGCCATGAATCACTTTTCCCTGAGTCCTAGAAACTGCTTCTGTTGGAATCTGTCTCATCACTTACTGATCAGGTCACTGAAGTGTGTTTCAGCGAACGATAGGATTCCTGGGAGCACTATGTGGCGAGGGCTTAGCCCAGTGTCCAGCACATAGAGAGTGCCCCATGATCCCTGGCTTGATTAAGAGAGCGCCATCTGGTAGGCAGTCAATACATGTTTGTTGAATGAATACATGAACCAGCGCACCAGTGTGCACCCTTGCGACGCTACTGTGTGGTCAGTCAGCGGGCTTTTAGTCTCAGTTAAATGGCTTAGGTTCGTTCAAAGAATCAGCATAGGAACCTCAATGCCTACACCCACTAGAAAAAAAGCTAGAGGTGGTGAAGAAATGTCAGACTTCGTCTGTAGGACACAACGTTGGCAATGGAAGTGAGGAAGAAAGAACCCCGGATTTTGTCCCTCTGCACATGTAGGGACTTTTTTGCTGGAGGGCGGGCATTGGGGAATGTTGAAGGGGCAAGATACTGGAAGGCTGGAAGCGTTTGCTTTGGAGAGTGTGCTCCGGTCTGTAGAAGTGCCTGCTTCTTCCTTCCTTCCCTATTCTTTCTCTCGGAGCAGTATTTGATGACCGGGATTTTGTCTCCCTAACTGTGATCACCTTAGTACCTAGCACTTAACAAATGTGTGCTGGGACAACAGATAAAGGAATCAGAAAAAGAATGAATAATATAAGGCAGAAAGCAAGGAATCTCCCCATACATCAGCTGATACATTGATGAAATTCATATACAAACAGGTAAGGTAATAGTATATTATTGCACGGTGCCTGAGTATGGTCTTGCCATTCGGAAGGGTCCTGGTATAGTTGGAGCTAATACTTCAAGGATTTCGCATGAAAACTGAAAATCGACTATCTGCTTGTGGAAGGTACTCAATGCATACTACCTGCTGAATTTATTTGGAAAAACCCAATTTGGGGTAGTCTTTCCTTTTATCTATTTTAAAACAATGACTTTGAAAGGAGCTGATCCCTTCCCCCCCTCTCCACCAGAGCCCCGGGCCGCGAGCTTCGTGTGGAGGTCCCGCCGGAAGTCAGAGGCCGGTGGTGCTGCGCGCGCAGTTCTGCAGCGGCCATGACAGCTCTTGGCGGCAAAGCCACACGCTCCAGTTCCGACCTCTCAGTCTCCCTGACATTCACGCTCTTTCCCTGTGTTAGGAACCAGACACCTTCTCCGCATCAAAACTTACCCACAGAAAGAGGAGTGAGTATTGTGTATGGAGACCGGGCTATAAATTTAAATCCCTGTGAGAATCTGCTCGCAGGTGATTTGGTAAAACTCGGCGAATTGTGAAAAACGAAAGCTTTGTTCTAGTTAATGGAAGCAGGTAATCGTTGAAGGGCGGGAAGAATGCATTCAGGAGCGGCAGAGAACCTTTGTCATCTCCAGGAATACCTGGAACTGGGTAGAGTCCATTCGCACATCTCTGCCTTCTATTCCCGCCGTTTCATTTGGGTTTCAGGGTACGTTCTGCGGGGTGTGGAATGGGGTAGCGAGGGCTTTCCACTTCAGAGCTCAGGACAGAAGACTCTGGAAGGAGGCGGAGACGGTGTGTGATTTGGCCATTCATGGGTTAGAACCTTATACATCCTGGATTAGAGGCCTCTGAGGAACTGCACCGCGGAACTCGCGCTTTTGAGGCCGGTCGGTTCTTTGGTTGCTGATCACAGCCTCGTGCCGCGTCCTGGTGCCGGGGCCTGCTGGGCAGCGTGGCAGTGGCTTCTGCTCAGCCTCTCCAGCCCTGATTGTTGCCACCACTATGCTCAGTATTCCATACTTTTCTTCTGACTGTTTCAGAATTGTACCTGGAGCATTTCTTTTGTTGGCTTTCGGGTGTGCGATTGCCCTTCCTGAATGTGCGATGTGGTAACTCATTTGAAACACAAGCCATAACATTTTTTAGGTAGCCGTTGGAATGAATATAAAGCCCTTTTTTCAAAGCTTCTCTTTATAAATTATGATAATGTAGGATTAGAGGAGGAAGAAATTTGCAAAAACTTTGTTGCAAGAATAAAGGGGGAAGGTGAAAAATTGATCACCCCTCGCCTTAGGGTTGCTGCTTCCCACACATGCATAAAGACATACAAACAATGACAACTATTCTTTCTTTTTTATTTTCATTGGATGACTTCAGGAAATGGCGCAGGCATTTCTGGCTGTGATAATTGCCGTGTAAAAAGAAGTGTTCTTTCTCATGGAGGAGTGGGAGCTGTGGAAGCGGGCTCCGCAGGAATCCATTTCACTAGCGGACCGATGTTACAGCGAGGAGGTCCGGGTCAGGAGCTTCTGGTCATCGTGTGATGACCCGGGGGTGGGCACAGCCTCAGCCTTCTTTGCCCAGTGCCCGTCGGCGGTCTGATCAATGAGATAGGGATTCAGTGGCCGGAAGAAGCTTTCTGTTCACAGTGTACATCCGCCTGCCTAGGAAGTTGACCCACATTATACAGCCCTGCTGGATCAGAATTTTCTCTTTTATTGCTAATCGTAGTAATTAGTTTCTGGACTTTTAGGTGCTGCTGGGAAGTGACTAAGGCTGCAGACACCTGCTGGGTATTGAACCATTTGGCACGTATGCATCTTCTTTTGCTGAATAATAAATACCCTTGCTCTTCTCCACTGGATACACACTTCTCCACCCTTCCTTCTTATAATCAGATAAGAAAAGAATCCTACACTGTATTTATGATTACTGCTGCACGCTCGTCTATTTGAATAGTGTTTTGTACCCAGCTTTGTGTTTTACATACATCACCTCATTTAATTTAACCTGATAAAGTGGGTCCTCAATGAGGTTTGGCAGATGCAGGGACTCAGCACGAAAGACCTTGCCTCAGGCAACTACTAAGCGAAAGTCTCAGAAGCAAAGCCAGGTGTGCATGAGTGTAGCACTTGGGTTTCTATGACTGATCCTGTCCTACTCTGAGTCTTGGATGCCTCAGTCTGATTTACATATCTGTTCATGTGCTTCTATAAGCACCGAGTGTATCTGCCATAGTTATTTTCACGCACTGCTTTGGTTGTCTTGAAGGCAGAAACCATGTCTTATTCGTTTTCAATATTTAGCACAGTAAAAGGCACATAGTAAGCATTTCAGGAATTGCTTACTGAATGAGGAATGACACCCAGGGCTGATCTTCGAGGCTAAATAAATGAACACATTCACGGTCTGATTTGAGGATTTCTATAAATGGGTCATTGGAGGAAGAATTCATTTTTATGCTGTCCGCATAGAAAGCAGTGATCCAGACTGGAAAGAATGCCCTGGTTGGCAATATGAGATAACTCCTAAGGAGCCAGGCCTAGGGAACATGTATGGGAATGACTTGCATGGTCTATTTCAGCTGTTCCAAACTACCATTCTGACTCTACACTGCATACCAGATAGTTCCTTTTGTGGTATCAGTGTCTTGGATAAATTTATTGTTGGGAGCATCTCATTTATTGATAACTTTGAAACCATATTTATCAGTTCTAATTATGAATAATTTAAAAACGGCCATTTTTTTTATTAAAGTAAAGGAAGAGGTTGAGAAATTTTATAAAGCCTCAGAGTCTCTTCATCTTCCCAGATTCACACATATGAATTCTCTACTTTAAATAGCCACTCCATGAGGTGAGTTTCCTTACTATTATATTTTCTAAAGCAGCTCAGAAAAGACTGTGTTGTACTTCCGGAGATTTTTCAGCCTGGGAGATGATTTCCCAGACCTTAACCGGCAGACACAATTCCTTCTTCACAATGCACTAGGAAAAATCTTCCTAAAATCACACTTGCTAGGTCTAAACCTTTCAGTAGGCTTTTGCCTTCATGAAAAGTAGTTCAAACTCTTTAGCTGGAGAGGTGGTGCTTTGACAATGTGATTCTTTTACCTCTCCTAACAAGGGAGATAACAAATCTCTTCTACCCCTTCCTTCTCCCTAACACTTGTCCCCACCACTCCTGTCCCAGACCATCCTCTCAATCTCTGTGTTCCATAAGTACCAAATAATTTTCTATTCCCTGAAAATTCCATGTTACTTGCCTGTTTTCCTTTGCCTAGGTCCCTTTTTACTAATTTTTATTTATGACTCAAAATATGTATAATTTTTGCTGAACTCCTAAAATTAGAGTAAATGACACTCCTTTGTATACTTTTAGTATTTGATGATTACCTCAACTCATTCATTATCGAGCACCTAGGCTAAAAGCATCAACAATGTGCCCATGATCTTTGTCTTCTGGAGGTTGTTCTAGTGGGCTACAAACAAACAAAGTAACTTCAAATAGTGCTAAGAGTCAGGACAAAAACAGAAAAGATAATAGTATAAAGAAGGATGAGTCATGGCAGTTGGGAGGATGCTTCAGATAGAGTGACCGAGGCAGGCTTTTTTAAGGAAGTACTACTTCAGCGGAGCTTTAAGATAAGGGGCCAGGCATTTGAGACTCTGGAGGAAGAATATTCTACCCTGAAGAAGCAGAAAAAAGAGTATCTAAGGTTGGAATGTGCCTGAGAGTGATTAATGGACAGAGTCAGTGCAGTTCATGCATAGAGAATAAGGGAAAAGTCGGGCAAGATAGAAAATTGAGGAGGACTGGATCCTAGGAAGATCATAGGGATTCTGGTAATGTGTTTAGATTTTATTCTGTCATCAGTGAAAAGTGTTAGGAGAATATTATGATTAGATTTACACTTTTAGCAGCTCACTCTGACTACTGTGTGGAAAAGGACCTCCAAGAACATAAGAATGAAGACAAGGAAAACCATTAAGTTGGTGTTCTGGAGAAAGAAGTAAGAGATGAAGATGAATGGCTTGAAAGAGGAGTACAGATGGTAAGAAGTGGTCAGAGTTAGGATAGACCTTTTGAGTGGTGCTCATGCAGTGAACATTGGGAATGAGGAAAAGAGAGCCTATCTTTGATCGACTCTAGATCTTTCTGTAATAGATGGATAATGGTGCCATTAACTGAGAACAATAGGTAGAGGAACGGGTGTGCTTTTTCTGAGGCTGGGGGAATGAGAGAAGTGAAAATAAAGAGCTTTGAAATGGATAGGTGAAACTTGAGATTATTTTAGATCCAAGATGATGTGTCAATGAAGTCATTAACTATATAACTCTAGATACCAGCAGAAGGATCAGGAATGTAGAAAAGACATTTGTGAATCACCATTACATGGCTGATGTTCCATATTAGGTACTTGATCAGATAACTACAAAGAGATGATCGGTGGGATGGGGCCCTAGGGCAGCCCAACATTTAGTTTGGACACAGAAGAAGGAGGAGAAACTATGTCAAGGAGACTGAGAGAGAAGGGCTGGTGAGGAAGGCAAAAGAGAGCATGGGATTGTGGAAGTCATAGAACAGTGTTCTGAAGGGGAAAAGAAGCCATAGAAGTCTAAAGAGGTATGGATGAGGTATGGATAATGTAGTGAATGGTCCAGTCACCTCTTTATTCCTATGTCTTCTTCAAGAGAGTCTAAGTTCCTAAAGGTAGACAGTAACATTTTTTCTGCCTGGCACGTAGATCCAGGACCTAACACATAGCAGGTGCTTCATAAGTATGTTCAGAAGAATGGATAAATGAATACCAAAGCTTAACAGGATGATCTCTGAACTCTGATGAAACTTAGCAAATCTGGGAGATATCTGCTGTTCCTTGCACTGACCTCCAGTTTGAGTCATATTTTACATTTTCTGTAATTGTTAACATAAAAAGCAATTGGAAACAGGACCCAGTGTATTGAATAATATCCATTAAAAAATGATGGACAGCATGACAGAGTACACTATCCAGGAGGGACCGAGAAGAATGAGCTATATTTTGAGTTAATTTTATATTCATAAATAAGATTGGAATCGTAGCTCTGCTTTGATTCACCTCATTGAAAGTGAAAGGGGAGAACGGAGTATTTCCCCACAGGAAATCTAAAACTGAATATAGCATAGATGGTAATGGCCTTATTGCTTCACTTTCAATAATGTGTCATTTTATAATTTAATAACAATCCTAAGGAGATACATTAGAAGGGACACATAAAGCATTTAGGGTTCCTTGGAGAAAGCTCTTCATAATTTTGAAATTATTGTGATAATTGTTGGATAATGAGAAAGCTTAAAACCATATCTGGCCTACATCTTGACGAGCTTCATTTCCTCTGAGCTCTACCTATATTCTTAAATTGGAGAAAAGAGAATTTTTTTTTCTGTTTTATTGTTCTCAAAACACCTGTTTTTCCCTCTGAGTACTTCTTCATCCTGTTTTTAAATATTGGAATAATTCAGGATTCTGTTCTGTGTCTTTTTCACGTTCTCTCTACCTCTCTTCCCTAAGTGATTTTTACCTATTTCTTGTCAGTTTAAATATGCCAATGACTCCCAAATTGATCTGTAATTAGGAAAAGGGCTCTGGAAAACAAATTCGACTGCTTCCTAGGCAGTATTTTCCTGAAAGTAGGAATAGGTGTCTGTTTTATCTGTCAGCATGTCAAAAAGTGCTTAACACTTGGTAAGCTTCAGGATATGTTTGTCAAAAAGCCATAGTAAGGATGTGATGGGGCAGCATACTGTTCTTGGTTTGCCCGGTTAATTACTGACGGTATCTACCTTTGCTAAAATGCCCATCTGCCAAATCCTGCTTCTCATTCAACACTCAATTCAAATGCTGCCTTCTGTATGAAACAGTGTATCTTCTTAGCTAGATTTGACTTAGCTCCCTTCTAGATACTTTTGAGACTTTATCTGACCTTTTATTTTTAAGTCGAGTCTAATTGACACAACATTATATTGATTTCGGATGTATGACATCCTGATTCCATATTTGTATGTATGGCACCATGATCACCACAGTAAATCCAGTTAGCACCCATGCCTGACCTTTCTTCTGGTACTTAGCCATGGATAAATTCATGCATGAATAATACAATGGAGTCATATTAATGCTGCACATATTTGTGATAAAAACCAGAGTCTTTCTCCTTCCTGCTCCCGTCTGGGATCGTTACACTACAGTGGACCATTTCAACCTTTTCCTTTTGTTCTTCACTAACATGAGTTGGCAGGTGGTACAGACTGTGTTTGTGAGGAGACTTGACTACCTGTGAATAGAGAAACACTTTATCCTGATTCGCCCAGGACAGTCCTGGTCTGTGCCTGTTGTACTGATGTAATTATTTACAGTGCTCACTTTTACTCTGAGTGGTGCCTGTGGTAAACGATAAGTCGATGTTCATTGAACTTCTAAAGGTGTAGGAAAGTACTACCCTTGACAAATTTTAAAGTACTCTGTGTTCAGGAAAAAAAGAGAGACAGAGAATAATAATATGGAATGTGTAATAATTTCCCCAGAATCTGCATTTGTGTGTGATGGTGAAAACTTGGCTATCTTTATTTCCTTTTACATAAGGTGGGGGCTGTTTATTTTCTTGGGATCAATTTTGCTTACTGTAAACTGTAATCTTATACTTGGGTGTGGAACATAGCTCAAAATCAAACATAACAACCAAAGGTTATCTCTATGGGGTGTTAAAAAAAATCATCACAGGAGGCCATTGGCATTTGGATACAGCTTAGAGATGTCGCACAGCTGAGTTCCCATATCCATCTCTGCTCCCTAATTAGTTTTGTCCTCGTGAGATTTTTAAAGTATTTTCCCAATATGAGGGCCAGCTCCTAAAGGTACATTCATGATCTGTCCAGCAGATGGTGTGTTTGCAGCAAATTGCTCTTTTCTCCATTCCCCCCCACCCCACTCCTATCTGGAAGGACTTAACCACCAGGTTTCTGCCAGAACCTGCCATATTCAGGGTGACATATCATACTGTTAAAATAAAATATAAAGGTTAGAGAAAGATCAGTAATAAGTCCTAAATTGAACATAGATTTCAAAAAACCACCTCTAAAAGAGTCTAGAAATTAATAGTCCATAATATGATGAAAAACCCCAGCTGACATCAAAGGAACCTTTTGCCTTCTTTTTAAAGAATTCTGTTTAATGCATAATTCACTGAGCCCATGAAACATTCTGGGAAACTTTTGGATGGATATCAGCCTTTTAATTCAAAATTATGCACTCTGGGAAATGGCTGGCACTGAAGGTGGCAAGCCTACTAGGTAATTTACACCAGCAATCAAATTGCAATTACAAAGGAGATTAAAACGTGACTTTGAACAGTGGAACTCTGCACTCAGAGCTAGTAGCTATTTGGTAAACATTGCAAGGGAGCCTGTAATTAAAAATTCCAACCCTCTTCAAGCTTTCTTTAGGGTGCCACCGTGAAATGTGAAGGGAAAGGGGGAAAATGAAAGCTTCATTTTAAGCAGTCATGGAAGGGTGGCTTATGTCTTCAAGATGGCACATTTCTTTTGGTATTGTCCATCCCGTCTGCTACTAGTTGTTTTTTGAAGTGGATGTTACCCTTGTTTCTTAAGAATAACTTAAAAGTTTTTCAAATCTGGAGACTGACTATGGAGGGGGTGAGAACATTCAGACGGCAGCAGCGACACAGCCATATAATTTGAGGTGCTGACTCTAAGGCATGGGCTTTATAAAGAAATGGTGTCATCTGTGAATGTCTTTTGATTATGCTTATATGGTTGGTAGTCTCTTTTCTCCTGAGGAGCTTTAAAAACCCATCTGGTCTGGCTGTGTGAGGAAGCACAAGGTGGAGGGCTAGACAAAATGATGTGGTGCGGAGGATGATCTTAGATATTCTTCTTCCTCCCTGGTGCCTGTTCCTGCAGACCCCATCTCCAAGGGCATTTCTTTAGGATCTTGCCCTCAGTAACATGCATGATCATCCTGGGTTCTAGCTGAGAAAATATCATTTCTCTTGGGAGGTCCTGAATTGGCAAGGCATTTTCCTCTCTAGAGGGGTGAAGTTATAACACAATGAGATGGCTGGCCACAGTATGTGTCCATAAACATCCTACCTAACATCTGAAGCTCTAATAGGGACCAGAGTGTGTCCTGTTCACCACCAGCACATCTGTGTGGCATTATACACTTTCAGGGCTTAACTGATGCTTTGTTAATATCTTTGATTTCAACCAAGCCAACATGTACGTGGACCCCAAATGAGTGGTCACTCCAATGTTAACAATGTTTTAAAAATGAGGTTGATTAGAATTTAATTAGTGTTATCTGAACCCCGTGGTAAGTAACTGATTAAATGATGAGGATATATAGGCCTCATTTTAAAGACATTTAACTCTGCTTCCTTGTAGGAACTTGACTCTAAGCAGATTGAGAGATTAAGATATTTTGGATGATGCCCAAGATTTCTCATTTCTAAGGACCCATGAAGCTGGAAAAGTGTTCAGAGACTCTCAGAAACATAATTAATTACTGAGTTAGGCCCTTAAGAGACAGGAACTGCTTCAAGCTTGATATGGACCTTTTATCTAGTTAATTAGCTTTGTGAGGAGAGTTTTGCACATTTAGCAGATGAGTATAGATTTTATTACTTGAAACACAATTTATTTTTATGTTGTACTTTTAAGTTGGGGGGAGGATGGAACTCTGAAATAACTCAAGAAGTTCTGGTAATAATGAGGCTTACTATGATTAGGCTTCATTCTCTCAATCAAATTATATCTCCAAAGGAAAATAAAAATTTAAGTATAATGTCCTCTAAATAGACCAATATATTCAAGATAAGGGGCTTTTGATGTTACTCAGTTTAGTTGTTCATTATGCAGAGCAAACTTGTTCTCGATATATGAATGAGCAAGTCTCCAAAAAGGTGTTCATAAATCCGTCTGGACCTAAATGCAAAGTGTCAGAGGGAAGTTTATACATAATCCCATCATTTTCACTAAACATATGAAGTGGTAAAATAAATATATTATTCTCTTTCTAAATGGGTCAATTTTTACAATTGAAAAATGTGCCGGGAGGCGAATGCCCTTGAAGTTCCCTGCAAATGCTGTGAAGGATTTCTCAGCACCTATTTTCCCTTCACAACTATGATGCCCACTTTGATTCTGTTTAGAATTCAAACAGGCTTTAAAACCCCTGAGTCACCTGTGGCTGGGAACAAAAGTTTCAACAGTAGAGTTTTTAAGGTGAGTCAATTTCAAGTTCTTGATTGTAATTCTAATGGATTTTGGAATTAACACAAAGTGAACAGGCATCAGTGGTAAATACCAATTCTGTAGCCACCCACTCCAAAGTTGACCATCTTTCCCCCCGTGCATCCTCTGATGCACAAATGTATCATCACAAGTGCTTAAGCTTGTGCCAAGTTTTGAGTCACACTCTTTCACTGAGAATCTGTGGGATTCTCCCAAGCTTAACCTCTCGTGTGCATTGCAAAATTAGTCACTTTTCTATACTGAAAAAAATTATTTCAGCCTCTTTTCTTTTATAATCATATATCTCTCTTTTTTTTTAAGATTGTATTTGTTTATTTGACAGAGAGAGAGATCACAAGTAGGCAGAGAGGCAGGCAGAGGAGAGAGAGGGAGAAGCAGGCTCCCTGCTGAGCAGAGAGCCGGATGCGGGCCTCAATCCCAGGACCCTGAGATCATGACCTGAGCCGAAGGTAGAGCCTTAACCCACTGAGCCACCCAGGCGCCCATATATATTTTCTTGTTAGTACCTTGAACCATTCTCACTACTTTTTAACCTTTCAAAATAGGGCAGTTTCCATACAAACAGTTCCAATGAATAGGCTGCACTTGTGGGCACAGTGACCACAGCTGATGGCTTACACCCTCATTTGGTTGTGGTGAAGTGGGTACAGTTTTTTTTTTTTTTTTTTTTTCTGGACTATAAGTTTGCTAGTCAGAATAAAAGTCAGTAAGAAGAGCCTGGGTGGCTCAGTTGGTTAAGCGTCTACCTTAGGCTCAGGTCATGATCCCAGGGTCATGGGATAGAGTCCTGCGTGTGGCTCCCTCCTCAGTGGGGAGCCTGCTTCTCCCTCTCCCTCTTCCATTCCCCCTGTTTGTGCTCTCTCCTTCTCTGACAAATAAATTCTTTTAAAAACGTAAAGTCAGTAAGTAGAGAAGCTTATATTATGTAACACCTATTATGTATATATATAAGTGATATATCAGTAGATAATTATATACCTATTATGTAAACTTTCGATTACATAGATAGAAATATGTTTCTGATTTCTTCATTCAGCAAATGAGTACAAGGGCTGGAAGCGGGGGAAGGGAAGGAAAGCAGGCCATCTGATGGATATCAGGGTTCCCAACACCTCCCGAGTTCAACCACAGTGACTCCAATTTTATCTGTTTTAAGTATATTTTTTAATAGTGTTTAAGAAATAATTATGCTAATTTTTTTAAAAAGTTCAAAAACTGGCTAAGTAATCTTGAAGGCTCCTTCCCATTTTGCCCAAGTGATCCACTTTGTGAGCTCTTTGGAAACCTCTCAGTATATGGGGTCAGACAGGTGTGAGGTATCATCAAGGATATAGTTCAAGGTTTAAGGCTATTTGCCATGGAGGCATCAGATTGGTAAAAGAGTATCATCAAAACTTCTGAAAATCTACTCATCTCCTGTCACTGTTCCTTGGACGTGACACTTCTTGGAGAGTGAGTGGGGACACTGCAGGAAGGGAAAATCAAACACCAAGGACAGAAACAAGACAGTTCATGGAGTAATTTAATTCCTTTTATTAGTTCTTTTAGGACTAAACTAAAAGTGGCTTAAAGTTCGAAAAGTTGATTTTTTTATATTAAAAATCTGAAAAAAAATTTGAAAAGACATAAAGATAGATGTTTTTTCCTGGCCCTTCAGCAAATTTATTGTTGTCCCTTATCATGAACTTCTCTAATGATGGCTTATGAAGCAATTGGATGACACCTCATGTGCTATAAGCAAAAATTTATGTTTGAAATTAGTTGCTGTCAGTTCCTGCCCTCCTTTCCCTACTTCTTACTTGATATTCCCCTTATGGTGAAATTCACATGAAAATAGATGTTCTGGGGAGCCTGGGTGGCTCAGTGGGTTAAAGTCTCTGCTTTTGGCTCAGGTCATGATCTCAGGGTCCTGGGATCGAGGTCCACATCAGGCTCTCTGCTCAGCAGGGAGCCTGCTTCCTCCTCTCTCTCTGCCTGCCTCTCTGCCTACTTGTGGTCTCTCTCTCTCTGTCAAATAAATAAATAACATCCTAAAAAAAAAAGAAAATAGATGTTCTAGGCCATTTTATTATGAGAGCCAAACAAACAGGAACAATGACACACTGGCCAATGTTGATTAAAGATGCTCCCACAGGACAAGAAACAAAATTGACTACATGAAATTTTGATGAAGTGGCGAAAATTGACCCATTGTGTTAGTGGTACCAAAAAATTAAAAAACAAAAACAAAAACAAAACTGTTCTGTGGTGATTTTATGAAACCAGATAGGAACTTATTCCAATGGGTGTATTTGTATGTGATGTGGGGTGTGTCTGTGTGCGTGTCTGTGAGAGAGAGAGAGAGAGAGAGATAGATATTGGGGTTTAAATTAAATTTTTCTTAAAAGTTTCCGGGGCGCCTGGGTGGCTCAGTTCATTAAGTAACTGCCTTCGGCTCAGGTCATGATCCTGGAGACCCGGGATCAAGTCCCACATCAGGCTCCCTGTTCGGCGGGAAGCCTGCTTCTCCCTCTCTCACTACCCCTGCTTGTGTTCCCTCTCTGGCTGTGTTTCTCTCTGTCAAATAAATAAAATCTTTAAAAAAAAAAAAGTTTCCTTCAAGGAAGTCTTATTCTTTGATCTGTCACAAAACTGAGGCCCAGAGAGCTTGGGTAACTTGCTCAAGGCTTTAGGCCTAGTTGATGTCACAGCCTGGGGGGAACCCTATATCCCCTGATTCTTTTTTCAGTGCCACAATACTTGGTTTTATGCAAGTTACATTAAAGTAGAGTTACTTTCTGTGACAAAATAATTAAGCTAAGATTGGCTTCAGGAAAGAAAGACATTTCCAAATATATAGAGGGAATATTTCCAGATAATATATTCTGTGAGTGGTTTCTAGTTTGGAGGAACTAGATAAGATTACCTTGTCAATTTTGGTGAAGTAGAACCAGAATATGAAACTGCTAAGGAAACAGAATACATCAGCATTGTTTTTCTTCATAATAAAAGCAGTATCTATTCATAAATTTCTAGCACAATGCTTCTTTTTTTATTTCACTTTATGCCCACATTATTCTGGAGAACAAAATTTGTGCTTGCCAGATTATCAGATGTTGATGATGACTGCATCACGTAACAGGTCTCAGTGTTTTCTTTCTTAAGTACTGTTGAGCATAAGTGTCTAGCCTCTTGATCTTTTTGACAAGGGATGAGACTGAGTAAACCACTACAAGCTAGAATCCATGTAGTTATTCTCAAGAAGAGAAAATCCAAAGTCATCACAAACCAAAGAACGGGAGCTCCCACTCTTGGATGAGAAGGCACTGGTTCTAGTTTTGGGATCTTTAACATGCCTTGCATATTCAACTTACACAAATATTCACCTGATTTTAAAATGATACATTTTTAAGTTCCTCTCAAGAGGCCTTTCTTGAGCTATTCCTTCCCTCCTCTCCCTAGGTGGAAACTGCATTGCTTTCAACAATAATTAATAAGCACAGTTGGTTTGCAAATGATATAAAAATCGAATGAGATGCTGTATGTATGTGTATATTTTTAAATGTGAAGTGCCAAACAAGTGACTTTATTGCCCTAATTATAGCTATAGCTATAATTATTATAGTTATAGCTCTTAAGGCATCTTGCCTATTGTTACTGTTCCAAGATATATGCTTGTCTTTCCCAGAAGATTGGCAGTGAGGGTAATGAGCTTATCTTTTTCTTTGTCTTCTTTCTAGTCTCTAACATAAGAAAGATGCTCTAATAATTGTTGCAGAAGTGACTTAATACTTTGATTAATGATGCCCATATGTGATGATCCTCCCATTAATAAATATTATGGGGATAGAAGTAGGCCACTCTGCATCACTATTATGCACAGGAAGTGCAAGAGGCCAAACAACTTTTGGATTGCCTGATGTTGCCCAGTTAGATTAGGGTTCTGTGCTGTGGGGAAGACAGGTGTACAGAGGGAAGAATATCCTATTATCATCCCAACATGCGGGGCTAAACAAACATCACTCAGTGATTTTTTTTCTTTCTTTGTTTAGGTAGGATCAATAGTCATATGGTAGGAAGCCTGGATGGAGAGTGTAAAAATTTCTGCAGAATCACACGGTGATTTTGGTGAGTTCTTTTGTCCAATCTTGAGGTAGAGTATAAAAATTACAACTGAATATGAAAAGTAAATTCATCGATGCCTAGCTACTAACATACAATAGACAGAACTGATTGGGGTTCTAGTTGAGTACCTTGGAAATTTTAACAAAGGCTTGCTCTTCAGCAATTAAAATGTCTCAAATTCCTCAGTATTTATAGAAGATATGTATTAGGTTGTCAGCACTGACAGGCTTTCTTTATTAGCTTTTTCAGTGTATCACCATAATTTTAAAATATGCTCTATTCTAAATCTTTGCTGTTGCTCCTGTCACTTCTCTTGTGGAGCTTCCAGTGGCTTCTAACCTAACTCAGGGTAGAAACTGAAGTCCTTACAAGGTCCTCTGGGTTCTGGACTCCACCACCTCCCTAACCTCACTTCCTCCACCTCATACATGCAAAGTCCCTCTGGCCACCCTGGTTCTTTGCTTCCCCTCAAACACATTAAGTAGGCTCTCCTACTTCCTCAGGCCTCTTATTCCCTTCCTGGGGATGGTCTTTCTCATATTTCCACATGGCCTGTACCCTTACTTCCTTTAGTTCTCTGGTCATATGTCAAATTGTCTGAAGTTTTCCCAGACCACCTCATTTCCCCAACACACTTATGTGGGACTCCTCACTTTACTTGCCTTGCTTTATATTTCTCTGTGGCATGTATCACCCTGTGACATGCTATGGATTTACTAGCTTATTTATGGATCAGAAGCTCTGCAAGGGGAGGGGCCTTCTTAGGTTTCACTGCTTAATTCCTAGGGTCTGGGACTGGGATACTGTAGATAAGGTCAGCAATAAATACTGAATGACTACAGGAAATTTACCTGGTTCTTCAAAGTCCACTTCTAATCCTGTTTCTTTTAGGAAGTCTTCCCAGCATGAGAATGTGGATTACCATCCTCTTTAACTACACCCAGAAATTTTAATCTTCCCAGAAGGAAGAACACTTCAGTCATATGAAAAGTAAGGGCAAAAAGACCCTAACTACTAGTTCTGTTTGGCAAGCAACAGATCTGTCGTGTTTCTAAAATACTAACAGATGAGTCTTAGAGGGGCTATGTGATTTGCCCGAAGCCACTGAGCCATGGAGTGGCAAATCTAGAATGAAGAGGCATTTTGCTGATTCAGTGTCTCTTGCTCTGCTTAGTGTTAATATTCTGTCAAGGCTCCAGCAACAAATATAATCAGACCAGTTTTACCTCCAGTAACATTTTTCTGCTTTAGTAGATGGGTATCATTACCTGCCTGTTACACGGGAGGTTAAGGGGACATTTCATTGGATAATGATCAAAAGACACGGATTCCAATCCAGGAGGGGTTCTTTTTCTTTGACCTTAGGCAAGCAACCAGTTGTTCCATTGTCCATTTTCTCATCAATAGAATAATAAACAATAACATTTACTCAGTTGAGTACAGAGGTAAAGGTCTAGTGACAGTGAGTTTAAAAGTGTTTTTAAAATGATAAAGTACTAGTTGATCTACATCTACAGCTGTTATTAAGATTCTAGAATTCTGATTTTTTTGGCAACGTCTTCATTGTAGCTTCTTGACTGTGTAAGCTCTTGCAATGGCCCATCAAACCTGAGGGACAGGAAAATAAACTCCTTGCCACATTGTGGCTTGAGATATGGTTAATTAATTCAGTCCCTGGTCTAGTAGTTTAGATGGCTAAATTTAAACTGTAGATGCCAGCAAAGTGGAATGGAAAGCTCTTGTTTTCTTACTTCTGTTGTCAATTAATTGATCTTACTTCACTTCTCCAGGTGCGTGCCACATATTTTAAGGGAAACTGTAATATAATGTTCCGAAGAAAAATAAGACAAAGTGTACCTTCCTTTTCCTTTTTGTGCATTGCTTAGCTAGTGTATTAATTCAGCAGCAAAAGACCCTTGCCAGGCAAAATACAAAAAAAGAACTTAATAAATTTCCATACTAAAAAGGGAGGAATTAAGTGAAGGGGAGTCATCCACAGGGTAAATTCATAGGGAGAATTTAGGTAATGAAAGAACCCATCTCTGGAAATTGGCACTCTGGCTTTTCTTTTAGAAACATTTTATTTATGTTTTTTTTTGTTTAAAATATTTCCAGAGCTGACACAAGAGTTCTTGATGAATATATAAATAACTGTATTGTCCAAAGACTTGCTTTTGATTACTAAGAAATGATAAATTTTCTTTGTTTTCTATTTTTATTAAAATTGAGAGAATCAAAGTTTAGAGTTTTATTAGACCAGGAGCACTTTAGGGACAGAGAAAAATCTCTTAAGTACCAAGAAGTGCTACAGTGCTACCATGTGATTATTGGTGCCTGGATAGCCTACAAACAAAACTTTGTGGTGGAAAATTCTTAAGAAGTTCTAATTTATGAAAGTATCAATGGATTTTTAAATTTTATTTACAAATAAAACTTGATTTGTCATGGGTACTATAAAAAAAAATTACCACCACGACCCAACAACATGAACACAATGAGAAAAACTTACCAATACACTAAACAAACCCACAAAATTATTCAGGTCATGGATGCAAATTCTGGAAGAATTTCAGACCCACTATTTTCCCCTTTAATTAATTATTTTACTTTTAATTAAGTAGGAAGGCTTGTAATTAGAATGAAGAATGAGATGACAGAAAATATGTAGTTTTAGCATTTAATACACAGTGACCTTAGCCTGATAGCTTCTCTCTTTTTTTTTTTTTCAATTTGGTTCTTGGAAATAACAGTATGACACTAAAAATATTGATCTACTACAATTTGATGCTCCCAGAGGAAGGGGTGAAGTATATAATTGGATGTCTTTACAATGAGTCATTCTTTATTAAAGATATCATTATGGCAGTTAATGAGAGTTAACAAATTCCTTTTTGAATAATGAACATTTTGGGGCAACTGCACATAGTAAGTTGAGCCAAATGATGGTGGGACTATATCCTTGTTCTAGCTACAAATTTATTTTTTCTCCTTAGGAAGCAATAGTGGAAAATAATACATGATTAGGAAACAGACAGCTTTGGATTTTCTTTGGAAGCTACTTAGCTTTGCAAATTTGAGAAAGTCATTAAAGTCCTTTGAGCCTCAATTAAATCAATAAAATAGAGGAAATAATATCTACTTACTTGACAGGACTTTTGTAAGAATCAATGAATGAAGTATATAAAGTGGTTATTGTCAGTAACATAGTAATCAATAAATGCTTTCTTTTTCTTTTTTCCCCCCCTTCCTCACCTTAGAACTTCCTTCATTATTTTTAGCTGAAGTTAAGGGTAAAGATGATAGGCTAGCGACCATAAACAGTATGATTTTGGAAAAATTTATACATTTTTATACATTTTATATATTTTAAGAGGACTAGAAATATACATTTTTAGATTTAATCTAAAAAGCAGATCAGTACTTTACTCTTTTTAGTTTCCAAAAGAGCTCTGAACTTTAATACAGGTTAAACAGAAATAAAACATTTGAAAATTTATGAACATGCCTGTGTGGCATGAATCTCTTCACTTGGAAAATCTTTTTCTCCCTCCCTCCTTCTTGACAAATCTTACTCATAACAGTGTTACATCTTTTAGGAAGTCTTCCTAACTTCATGCTCCCTGCTGATCCCTCCTTTGTATGTATATACTGTACTACTAAGCCATTTCAGGATGCCCAAGATGAACTGCTGGACTGTAAAAGCTACCTTCTCGCATTGCCTATACTAACTGTGCAGCTACTTGAGGGCAGAAAGAACTTATTTACTCATTTTTTCTCATCCTTTGTAGGACGTGACATTAATTTACACTGAATACTAAAGATTCTTTGAAAAGTGCACAAATCCTCTCCATATTTTAAAAAATTTTTCTCTAGCAGCACTGGGGATTCCCAACCTAGACTAATGGCTCTCAAACTAATCTTCTTCAGTTGGTTCTATACATGATAAATTCATTCTACAATTAAAATAGAAATAATGATATTTCCTGAATTGGTTGACTACTTAAAGTCACATTCAATTGCCTTAATTTTTTTCTATGATATTTTAAAAACTTCTGTTAACTTGTTGCATATCTACTAGAAGGAATGAATGAATGGACAAGTAATCAGTTAATATTAATGGCCACTAGGAGACAAACATTCATAAAGGAATTACACTATACACTTTATGGTTCTTGGTTTTAAGAATGAAACCAGATGACAGTCTTTAAAAAAAGTGACACAGGAAGCTCCTGAACTCTCCTCCCATGGACATACTAAATTTACAGCTACATGTTGAGCATTTCCCTCTAAAGAAATCCGGAAATCAGCTGAGTGAGGTCTATACATTGGGCAAACAAAAAAAAAATACTCACATTGAAATGGATAGGAAAGGATGAGACCATTCTTAACCATAAACCCCACCCCTAGCACAGCACAGTCAGGAGGAAACCCCCAACTGCCAGCTTCTCCCAGGGAAGGAAAGGATTTGAATTCAACATGTAGCATCCCAACTTTTAAGACTCCCACCTGAGGGAAGGGCTCCCCAAATGCCTACCACTGAAAGCCAACAGGGCCTGTATCAACAAAACCCACAACAGAGAAGCTGTTATTAATGGACAGCTCTCAACATAGCTATTACTCCAGGGTTCAAGGCAGAGGGAGCAGACAGAAAACATCCATGGAAGGGGCCTAACTACATATAATAAATAAATAAAATCAGAAATAAAAGAGGAAACATTAAAACTGATACCACACAAACACAGAGACCATAAGAGACGACTATGAACAGTTACATGCCAACAAACTGAACAACCTTAGAAGTAAATAAATTCCTAGGAACATACAACTTAACCCAGACTGAATCATGAAGAAAGAGAAAATATGAACAGACACATTATTAGTAAGGAGATTGAATCAGTAATCAGAAACCTCCAAACAAATAAAAGTGCATGACCAGATGACTTCACTGGTGAATTCTACCAAACATTATAAAAGAGTTAACACCATTATCCTTAAATTCTTCCAAAAAACAGAAGAGGGAACACTTCAAAACTCATTTTATGAAGCCAGAATTACCTTGATGTCAAAATCAGACAAGGACACACAAGAAAAAAAAATTGCAAGCCAATATTCCTGATGAACACAGATGCAAAAATCTTCAAGATATTCGCAAACCAAATTCAATAGGTTCATACATCCAGGCGCCTCAGTGCTCAGTGGGTTAAAGCCTCTGCCTTCGGCTCAGGTCCTGGGATTGAGGGCTGCATCAGGCTCTCTGCTCAGCAGGAAGCCTGCTTCCTCCTCTCTCTCTGCCTCCCTCTCTGCCTACTTGTGATCTCTCTCTCGAATAAATAAATAAATAAATATCTTTTTTTTTTTTTTTTAAGATTTTATTTATTTGACAGAGAGAACCACAGCCAGAGAGGGAACACAAGCAGGGGGAGTGAGAGAGGGAGAAGCAGGCTTCCCGCCGAGCAGGGAGCCCGATGTGGGACTCGATCCCGGGTCTCTGAGATCATGACCTGAGCCGAAGGCAGTCGCTTAACCAACTGAGCCACCCAGGCGCCCCTAAATAAATATCTTTAAAAACAGATTATATATCATGATCTAGTGGGATTTATTCTAGGAATGCAAGAATGCTTCAATCTTCAATATCTGTAAGTCAGTGTGATACACCACATTAACAAAATAAAGGATAAAAATCATACGTTCATCCTAATAGATACAGGAAAAAAGGCATTGACAAAATTAAACATCCTTTCATAATAAAAACTCAATAAACTGGGTGTAGAGGCGAGTGCCTCAACATAATAAAGGCCATATATATCAAGTCCATAGCAAACGTAGTCAGTGGTAAAAAGCTGAAAGTTTTCCCTCTAAGATCAGGAAAAAGAAAATGATGGCTTTCTACTTTTATTCAACATAGTACTAGAAGTCCTATTCAGCGTAATTAGGAAAGAAAAGGGAAGATATCTAAATTGGAAAGGAAGAAGTAAATGGCTTGATATGCAAAGGACATAATACTATATACAGAAAATCCTAAAAGTTCCACCAAAAAACTTAAAGCTAATAAAAATTTCAGTAATGTTACAGGACTCAAAATCAGTATACAAAATCAGCTGGGTTTCTATACACTAAGAATGAGCTATTAGAAAAGTTAAGAAAACAGTCCCTTTTACAAAAGCATCAAAAAGAATAAAATGCATAGAAATAAATACCAAAGAGGTAAAGCATCTGTACACTAAAAACTATAAGATGTTCATGAGAAATGGAAAGATATTCTGTGCTCATGGATTAAAAGAATTAATATTGCTAAAATGTCTGTACTCCCGGAAGTGATCTACAGATTCAGTGCAATCCCTATTAAAATTCCAATGGCATTTTTTCACAGAAATAGAAAAAAGAATTAAATTTGCACAGAACCATACAAGACTCCACATAGTCAAAGCAATGTTAAGAAAGAGGAACAAAGTGGGAGGTATCACACTCTAATTTCAAATTACATTACAAAGCCACAGTACTTAGAACAGTGTGGTACTGGCGTAAAATCAGACACATAGATCAGTAGAACAGGATAGAGAGCCCAGAAATAACCCATGCATATATGGCTAATCAATTTATGGCAAAGGAGGCAAGAATGTACAGTGGGCAAAGGATACTCTCTTCAGTAAATGGAGTTGGGAAAACTGGATAGCCTCAAGCAAAAGAATGAAACTGCACCCTTATTTTACACCATACATAAAAATCGAATTCAAATTAAAAAAAAGACTTGAATATAAGACCTGATACCATAAAACTCCTAGAAGAAAACATAGGGAGTAAACTTCTTAGCCTCAGTCATGGTATGTGTTTTTTGAATTTGACACCAAAAGGCAACAAAAGCAAAAATAAACAAGTGAAACTACATCAAATGAAAAGGTTTTTGTACAGCAAAGAAAACCAACAAAATGAAAAGGGAATCCCTGGGATGGGAGAAAATATTTGCCAACTGTCTATGTGATAAAGGGTTAATATCTGAAATATACTAAGAGCTCACACAACTCAATGGCAACAAATAATCCAATTAAAAATGGGCAATGTCACTGAATAAATATTTTTCCAAAGAAGATATTAAAATAGCCAACTGTTATATGAAAAGATGCTCAGCATCTCTAATCGTGAGGGAGATGCAAATAAAAACCACATAGTGATATAACCACATACCAGTTAGAATGACTGTCATTGGACAGACAAGGTAACAAGTGTTAGCAAGGATATGGAGAAAAGGCAATTCTTGTATGCTCTTGGTAGGAATGTAAACTGGTACAGCTACTGTGACAAACAATATGGAGGTTTCTCAGAAAATTTAAAAACAAAACAAAACAAAACTACCATATTATCCAGCCATCCCACTTCTAGGTATATTTCCAAGGGAAATGAAAACAGGATATTGAGAAGATACCTACACTCTCACATTCATTACAGCATTATTTACAATAGCCAAGATATATAAACAACCAAGTTATCAACAGATGAAGGGATAAATAAGATGTGGTATATATTATTCAACCATAAGAAAGAAGGAAATCCTGTCATTTGTGACAACATGAATGACATTGGAGGCATTATGCTAAATAAAGTCAGACAGAGAAAGACAAATATTGTATGATATCACTTATATGTAAACTCTAAAAAAGCTGAATTCATAGGAACAGTTAGAATGGTGGTTTACCAGGGGCTAGGGGATTGAGAGTGATGTTGGTCAAAGAATAAAAACTTCTAGTTGTAAGGTATGTAAGTTCTGGGGACCTAATGTACAGCATGGTGGTTATAGTTAATGATATTGTATTACATGCTTGAAAATTGCTAAGAGAGTAGTTTTTAAATGTTCTCACCACAAAAAAGTAATGGTAATTATGTGATGGGATGGAAGTATCAGCTAATGCTGTGGTGGTTATCATTCTTCAGTGAATAAATATCAAATCAACACATTTTAACCCTTACACTTACAAAATGTTATATGTTGACTATCTCAATAAAGCTGGAAGAAAATTTAAAAAAAAATAAAAAATAAAAATATAGTAATTTTATATAAATATGTTAATAGTCATATTTGGTTCAGCAGCTTAGTGTGTGTATGAACATAATTTTGTATTGGAGATATTACTTTGGAAATGTAATATATGGTCAACTCTGTGCTAGTGAAATTGTTCATAATTTTTTTTATGGAATTAAGTTTCTGGATATTCTGAAGTGTTACTTAGTACCTAACGTCTGGGTACTCGGCCACCTTATCAAATTCTAATTTGGGGCGCCTGGGTGGCTCAGTTGGTTAGCAACTGCCTTCGGCTCAGGTCATGATCCCGGAGACCCGGGATCAAGCCCCACATCAGGCTCCCTGCTCAGCAGGAAGCCTGCTTCTCCCTCTTTCAGTCCCTCTGCTTGTATTCCCTCTCTGGCTGTGTTTCTCTCTGTCAAATAAATAAAATCTTAAAAAAAAAAATGTAATTTATCCCAGACAGTGGGATGAATCTTTTTAACCATCATAGTTTGGGAATGAACTAGATACAAATTAGGGCTTATACTACCCCAGGTATAATGCTAGGGGTTGGGAGAAAAAATGTGAAGGATGACTATGTAATCTTTCCTGGAGATATCACATAGAGTGACTAACAACACTGGACACTTGAACATTTAAAGTAAGAGGGAGGTGAGAATAGTGACCGGACATTGTGTTCTTTAGCCTTGCCCCTCAGTGCTTGCTCTTCAGGATGCAGCCTCACATCCTTAGTCTTTAGAAGCTGTGCTCACTGCTCAGGCATTAGGAGTGTTCCGCTAGGTTCCTAGGCAGGTTTACCAAACCTAACTCTGGGAAGGATTCCCCCATAATCTCCTGCTTCATTTGATGACCTTTAATCTTTTAAAATCTGCACAGAAAAGTCCTCTATTTCAGTATGATTGCCATCATTAGCAGAAATTTTTTTCTGAATCCATTGGAAACACTTCCCTTATCTATTTTGGCTCTCTAGTGTTCTGTCGAAGATGAGTAGTAGCACAAAGGTAGAGGAAGTAGAAAAACACGTGTTTCCAATTCAACCAAGATTAGAAACCTTGAAAGACCAGGTTATTGTGGGATAACACCAGGTGTCCCAAAGGTCAGGAACATAGGCTAAACTTATTTTTAAACTACATGTTAGCTATAGTGTTATAAAATGCTCAGAATATTTTCCTCAATCTCCAGACACCTTTGTAAGTGATATTCCTATAAATATACCACAGTGTCCAAAAAGCCTGGAAACCTTTAGAAGATAGCATATTTCTTGTACTTTTTTTCTGGTTAGCAAGGTGTAGAAGTCATTTCTTTCATACTTCATGAGGGATAATTACTTTTTTCTGCTTTGCAGATAGGATGGCTCTTCAAACAAGTCATAAAGATTATGAAATAATAATAATAATAACAACAACAACAACAACTATATGATAATAAACAGCAACAGCAGAGAGCTCAGGCCAAAGTGGAAAATGAGGTTTTCTAGAGACTCCTGTTCTCTACTGTGTGACCTTAAAATGAGAATGATTTCTCAAGCTTCTGAGACTCCAAAGCACAGATGCATGGTGCATAAACAAATAAGTAACCACATTAGTGGTGTCCTTTGGGGGTTTAAATCTTATTCCTGTGACCCCAGGAAGCTGACCAGAGAGAAAAGAGAAGAAAGAAATACAGGATATTTATCTTTACATTTTGGAAATGCTTTTGATTAGGAGAGCTGGAACAAGTTTCTGTGCTTTTGTGGGAACTACAAATGTTCCAGGGGAGGAAGCGAGATCAAGAGCAGTCTGCTCTTTCAGGGACTTCAAAGCCTATTCATCTAAAGATGTGGCTATTACCATTTTGGCTTCCTCGCTGTGCCTTGGATGGCCCTGTACTTTTCAAGAGGAGAGCCTTGCTGGGTTGGGGCCAGCTCAAACATATTCCTTGGAGTGCAGTGTTCCAGAAAATCTGCCCTTCCTGGCCTGTGTTCTGTGATTACAGTCTCAACCAGGAGTGATCCTTGGACCTACTGGATGAGTCAGACACAGAGGTGAGTGGGACAGTGAGGCTGAACTACTCATTTTCTGCCTCTGCTCCTCTTCCAGGTGTGGAGAATTGTAAACATAAGAACAAGGTTGCACCATCCCCATCAGGCTCTAGGTCTCTGATCGCAGCAGTTTGTCTCCTCACTGAGACCAAGAGATGAGTGTGCCTCACCTCCTCACCCCCACCTCCCAAAAAAAGAAAAAAGAAAGAAAACAAGCAACCAACCAAATAAGCAACAACGACAAAACCTCATTGTTGTGTGTCCTATTATCCAGTGCTGTTAGGACCACAAGTCCAGTGTTAAGAGTTGTCCTCTTCACTTGCAAGTCAAACTCTCGGAGTGAGATTTGTTCATTGAGTTGGAGATTTCTTCCGAGGCTAACTTAACATACATAATAATTTTATAACTCAAAATGAAAACTGAAATCAGAACACAAAGACTAAGGCAAGACCCTAATATTGCAGGCCCTGATCATCCTCCTTCTATACTTGAGTGGCTCCAGAAAGCAGGGACTGCATTGCTCCTGTTCACTGTTGTGTCCCTAGGTTCCAGCATGAAGTCTAATCACATCTGTGGAATGAATGACTACGTCAGGACTTTTGTGTGACCTATTTCATTATGTGATCTTGGATGCATTTCCTACTGTATCAAGTTTTCAATTTCTAAAATTGAAACATTGAAACATTGTAGCCCACCCACCCCAATGGATCACACAAAGAAATGCTATGAGTGTTATCTCTAAGAGAATGCCTCCTCAACAGCGGATGTGTCTTAGAGCACCCCTGGCAGTATGTTCAGTAAGTGGAAGCTCTTCCTTTTCTCTTTTGAATTGGGTGTTCTCCGGGTTCCACATCACTCTGACAGTTGAGTTCAGTTTTATGTGCTTCAGTAAGTGAAGATAATAATGCTGACATCCTGAATTTCCACCTCTGTCAAGTGAGGACTAGGGGCGAGTTCATCTTTGAGGAAGGCCTTTTGTCACTCTATCATTTTATTCTCCTCCACTTTCTGGAATTGGTCTCCGAATAAAAAGTGAGAGAGATTGCCCTGTACTGTGAACACACAGCAGAGAGTGATACTGCCTTTCTGTGGATGTTTAATGGCCCTCTTTATTTCATGTCTTTCTAACTCACTTGGTAGTTTAAGCTTTCCTTTTACATTATGAGCACATGGAATTTCACTTAAAGTCATTTTGAAGTGTCAAATGACAACAAACATAATTCACATTTAAATATTTCTTTCAGAATTTTGGATGACATGGCCCTTTCAGATGGAAATCACTTTACTAACAACAAAAAAAGCTTTGCAAAAGTTTTTTTTTTTAGTATCCTAAGGTTTAGATTCTAAGGCTCAGCTTCCAAAGTGTGGGTGTTTTATGAACGACCTCAGCTCCAACTAATTGGGAAAGTGGCCCAGGAACGTTAAAGGAATCATAAGAAAGAGCCCCAAAAGAAACATATTTCAGATTTACTAATTGATTATCTTTCATTCCTTCAATCAGCATCCCATTAATATCTAATATATGTCAGAAATGATGTTAGGTATTTGGGCTCAAAGACCTCAACATCCCAGGGTCCTTGGTGACACCGAAAAGCAGCCCCAGAACCAGTGACTGGCTTTCAGTTTCTGCTCCTGCCACTAACCAGATGATGACCTTGGACAAATCACTGTGAATTTTGGGGCTTCATCTATAAAACAGAGGTGGATAAGAGAGCCAGAGCTATTGCTGTTAGGTTTTAAATTTATCTCAAATACAGTGATAGAACATAACTAAAGTATCATAACTAAAGGACAGTGCTTAAGTAAAAGCAGACCATTCTAGAAGTCATATACTTTTCTTTGTTGAAACTCACTTGTTAGTGAACACAGTATATACATTAAGTTTTCATAAAAAGAATATAAATCTATTTTTCGCATTCCTTATTCCTTCAGTAAACATGTCTGTAATGCCCACTCTGTGCCAGAAACTGTGTTGGGTATTTGAGATCAGAGATGAAACATATGTTTTCTGCCTTGAAAAAGCTCACAATGAAGTAGTAGAGATGGAAAAAGAAATATGAGTTTGGGTGTCAAGTGATACTCTAACCAACGAATATTTACTGAGCTCCCATTATGCTTGAGTTATGTCAGTGAAAAAATTGATAACGATTTCTGTTTTCATGGTGTTTATATTCAAGTGTGAAGATCAAACAATGGAGCATAAACATGAAAATAAATGAGGTATAAGAGAAAAGGGGAAAAAATCACTGTGTCTAAAAGAAGTAGAGTAACTTAGAGAGAAATGGGGATGCCTGTGGTGGGGTGGGAGCAGTGAATTAGAACCTCAGAAGGATTGCCTGGTGGGGCTAAGAAAAACTAACATTGAAGTAAAGGCCCGAAGGAAGTAAGGGAATTGACTAGCTACAGGAATATGTGGGGATAGGGCATTACAGATAGCCAAGAGATGTTGGCAGAAAAAGCCCTGAGTTTGGAAACAAGGGTGGCTGGAATGAAGGGAGAAAGAGGGGAGAGTGAAAGGTCGTAACAGGAGCGCAAGAAGGACAGGCAGGGGACGGATTGGGGAAGACGTTCTGTAGGGCATTGCAAGAATTTTTTGACTTTTACTTTTGGGTGAAATGGGAGAATTTCCTAAGAGGTTGTGAGTAGAGGAGTGACTTGCTCTGATTTAAGTTTTAAAAGGGCATCCTGGCTGCTGTGGAGAGAATGGGTTGTGGAGGCTGAGATGGAGGGGGGCCAGAGTGAATCAGTTAGGAGGCTGTTGTAGAAATGTAGCCTAGAGATGTGGGTGGCTTGGACCAGGGTGGTAGCAGTGGAGACTGAGTAAGTGAAGGCACTAGATGGGGTGGATAGGGACAGAGTGAGAGGTTCTAGGTGGAGGAAGAAACACATGTGCACATTACATGTACATCTCATGTACTGAGGATACAAGGGCAAAAATAAAGGTATGATGTGTTTGGGGAACTGCAAGTAGTCTCTATGGAAGGAAAGGTGAATGTGGGGTGCATAGCAAGAGGTAGATAGTGGTTAGATCCTATGCCAGGAGAGCTCACTCTTCTGAAGAATCTTTTACAAACTATAATTCTGCAAAATATCTTTTGTAAAAGGACTATCAGACTGGGTTAACTTCCAGGATACTCATGTTGGCTGATGCTGGAATTAGCTAGTAGGAATGTACTAAGGAACCAAAGAGTATTTTAATTTATGTAGTTAAAATTCTTAGGAGTCTTAGCTCTTCCATTCTGTAATGACTAGAGGCTGTAACTATCCCTTGTCAGAAGAATCTTGGAGTAAATGCATGGAGTACAAGCAGATGGCTGGAACAGTTTTTCAACCCAGTTGAGCAAAGATTGTTTGCTGTTTACTATGGTATTTAGTCCATTTTGTCAATATTCAAATTAAGAAAAAAGATACTATTTTTAAAAAAATGTAAAACAAAACCTTCTTTTCAAGAGATAACTAGGTCAGCCTTATTTTTAAAATGTACATATTTAGCTCCTTTAGCATCTCAGTATCCTCCCATAGTCAGGTACTTTCTGGTCTAATTCCCACATCAGTAAGCATTATGGCACTGGTGGCTGGTCTAAGTTCCCTGTCTTCTCTGTAGTTTCCACCTGTTTTTCACCCCTTTCCTCTCTTCAGAGGTGGAGAATTATTGGTAATGTCGAAGAAACTGAGAAGGCTAAAATAGCACTTTGTGGTCAAGTTTACAAAGCTGAACCACATAGTAGAATCAAAGCCAGTAATTGAGCAAGACAGACAAAAAGAAGATACTTTTGTTTTACTTATCCAAATAATGGCCTTATTTCTTCACTTTCCTTTGCCATTTAAGACTCAGTCTGGAAAATGAAGGAAAATATTTGGTTACGTAGAATACCTTGCAAGGGCTCACTGAAATCTAAGCTCCCTTTAAAGTAGCTGCTGTTGAGGGGATAGGTTTGTATATTTGCATCCTGAGGAGTGAGGGATGGACTAGAATAATAAAGTTAATGAATACATGTGGTGAATAAAGATAAATAATAACCCCAAGGGTAGTGAGAAGTGGGTAGGGAGGGTGCTTATCTTATTTATCTGTAAGACTTAAGTGCATTTAGATGCTTTTTACAGATACCTGTGAAATTCATTTATATTTAGAGCAAAGATATCCTTTTTTTTTTAATGATTCTGTGGTCCATTCTTATTTCCTGGATATGTCAGTGGAAACTGATCTGGGATTTTGAGATAAATGGTGATTTGATATTATATATAAAATATATATTTGTTATTTCTATATGGAATGCACCTGTGGGAATACAGGGCCGAGAAACCATTTATAAACAGTAAATTCAATGGTAAGAGATATCTAGTAGATGAATAGGAGAAAATATTGACATAACTGATTTCTACTACTTTTGGCTTCCTCTGGGTGGAATGAGGAAAAGATGTGCAAAATGCAGGCTGATAATTTTTTTTTCCTATTTTCAAGGCTAGTTTAGGAATTAGAATTTTGGAATAGGAATCAATGGGCATAAGTTCTACCAGTGATTTTTCAGGTCATATGACTTCCAAGTGATCATCTGTAGATAATTTTTTTTCCTATTTTCAAGACTAGTTTAGGAATTAGAATTTTGGAATAGGAATCAATGGGCATAAGTCCTACCAGTGATTTTACAGGTCATATGACTTCCAAGTGATCATCTGTAGAGAAGATGGGAGAACTGCCACTTATTCCAGTAACGGTATGACTTGAGCATACAAATTTTCATGTCTTCAGGGAGAAACCAATTGAAACAGACTGTATAGATTAGAATGATGCCTTAATGGCATGGGAGATGATTATTAGTGATTTAGGCAAATGAAAGCATTTTATCATTATAATATTTCTGGTGTCAAGATCCTATAATAGTACTTACCATTAATGATTTGGGGTAATGCTAAAGTCCTCAGAACGAGTACTTTAATGCATTGGTATCACATGCACCTTTTTAGAAAATGCAAACCTAAAAATTTTGTGCTTTTTATGATAGTAATGCATTGAAATGCAATGCTATCTTTAGAAATACTGTACCATATTTAGAATCAAGTGAAGAGGAAGCAAAAGCCACTTCAAATACACCTTTGCCTATTCACTACTGTATTGGAATGACTTCCCTCAGTCTTCAATTTATTAATACTCAGGCTCCAGAAAAAGTTTCATTTCATAACATCATTTGAGAAAATCTACAACTCTTAATGCCAACATGGAAATAAATGTTTCTGTCTAGCAGGAGAAATCAACTCAAGTGCCTGTAAATCACCATGGTCTGAGTATTTTTCCTTTTTTTTTGTCCCTAATTAAGCTCTGGGAAAACAGTGACTTTTTTCTCTCACCCACTGTGAAAGTTATGAGATTCTTTTGCTCAAATCACCCACAAGGAAGGCTTGGAAGTTCATGTTCCTTAGAGAGTTGCCAGTTCTGCTAAAGAAGATTAAATGCCCATATCACACGTGTCAGACCCCACAGTTAACAAGAGAGCAAATGTAGCATGGCCCACATGTGGGCAGCTACCACAAATCAGCCTAGCCTAGGTAGCCTTTCAATTTCATGTAGTGTAATAACCATGATATTCACTCAAAAATAAGTAAGAACACCACAGCCATCATATCACATCTTGGAGTATTTAATAGTCTGAACCCTTTTGTGGCTCTGAAACGAGGGACAGAGGTATTTGATTCCTGTTTGATTCCACCTGCTTACCCCACAGAAGATGAGTAAAGGGTCCTCGCTTACCTGTGAAGTTGATTTTCAGCAAATAGTCCTTGTACAACTTCTTACCGTCCAGGATCTTCATAGCGTCACAAAGCTTGGTGGTGTTGGGACAGAGGGTGCGCTGCATTTTGTGCAGGGCATGAGCCATGGCATATACGGCATTCACCACAAACATGATCTTGGATTCTTGCTCGTAGTTGCTGCTGTCGATGGCCAGGTGCTTGTCGCACACGCGCCGGTGGTTCCGCTTATTCTGGAGGCTGCACTGGAACTTTTGCTCCCAGAAGTCCCGGAACCAGGGGTTCCGGTGGTTGTTGTAGGGGTTGAGGCTCTGGAAGTAGCGGTCAAACTGGCGGACAGGGTGCGAAGCCAGCTCCAGCGTGATGGCGCCGTAGGCCACGTGCTCACTGCCTTTGACGATGCTCTCCTGCGCGCCCCAGCCATCACTGGCCACCCAGGTGAAGGAGGCGTTGGCACGGCTGGCGGCGGCGATGAGCTCGCGCGAGTCATCGCTGCGCATGAAGAGCACAACGACGCGCGCGTTGGGCTTCTGCAGCAGCTCGCGGATCACGCTATCGTAGGACTTGCGAATGTTGGAGCGACCCACCTTCTCTGCTGTGGCAATGCAGATGTTGCGCTGGCGGGCTTCCTGCTCAAAAGCTTCGATCCCGGTCTCCCCGTAGTCGCCCTCCGAGGCCACCGTGGACACGTAGGTCCAGTTGAAGAAACGCAAGATTTCGGCCATGGCTTTGGCCTGGTAGAAGTCGGGGGGCACGGTCCTGGCAAAGTAATCATAGCGCGACTTATCGCTTAATTTGGCGCTGGTGGATGCGTAGCTTATCTGAGGGATCTGGAAGAGCCTTAGCAGGTTTGCCACCTAAGTGGGTGGGGATAGGGGAGGAGAGGAAGGGAGAAGAACTTGTTTTAGAAAACTGGAGGTCAATGGACATGAAAAATGAGTAATACCAGACTGTTTACCCAGTTCCCTTTTCACTTCTAGATCACCGATGTTTTTTGAGCATGTCAACATAAACTTCCCTGGATACTGGGTTTGGGTATAAGGGAGCAGGTTTCGAGCAGATAGTTTATGCTTTGGGAAAGGGCATTAGTGGAGAAATGAGAAGGACAGTCCTCCCTGTTTCCCAGACTTTATGTTAGTCCCTGGGCTATGATAAGCCCTGTTCAGGTGTCTTCCCTGTGGTGGTTTTAAGTTTCTGGAGTCTTGCTATAGTTCAGTGAGGTGTTGAACTAGAGGGAATTGGCCAAACTGGTTTTTAGACAACTTGACTGTGGTTGTATAGAGAGAGCCTGGGTGTTGTCTGATTCTCACTTCCCCCTCTTTTGCTAAAAATGGCAATCTCTGAAAGAGTTTAATTTGGGAACCTTATGCCACATGGACAGTCCAAATTAGACATTTATTATCTAGGTTAAGAAAAAAAAATCAGTTCTTTTTGATCCACTCCAAATTTTAGACATATGCTTTTCTGAGCTTTTGAAAAGCTTGACCAGTATTTTCTTTGCTTTCTTTGCTTCCTTTTAAAATGTTTCTGTTTGGGCTGTGTGAAAAGAAAGCATAAAAATGAGATTCTTACGGCATTTTTGATTAAAAAGCAAATAAGGAAGTATTAAAGACCTTATCAGGAAAAAAAAACATCTACTTCAAAATTTTAAAGCTTGAATAAAGAATTTAAATTTGTTATAATTGACCTATCAGTAATAATTCACTGTTTTTATTTTTTGCAGAAAAAAAAGGAAAGTGACACTAGAATATCAAGGAGCATTTTATGCATTGAATATTTGCATAAATATATATCTCAAAGTATCTACATGCATTATATGTATACCTAGTAATAAGTTTGTTTTGATTTTTCCTGAATATTTTGTGTATTCCGAACCCTTCTATCTCTATACTGACTTCAGCCAAGTTATGTAATATTCGGTTGTACTTTAATCAGAAACAACACTGAATATTCTGATATACTCTATGAGTACTTTGAAATTTTCCTTCTGGAAATTGTGGTTTCAGGTTTACATTTGACGTGTAGGGAGCACAGCTTGAAATAGGCAGCTGTTAGCAAAGAGCACGAGTAACATAAAACAACTGACATCTGAGTCCTGATTAATCATCATTTCATCTGGCAAAGGAAACTAACAGCCAAGTTCATACACCACCACACAGCATGTTCTTGGAGATCTGGCCTGCTATTAAAACCAACACTTGATAGCCCAGAGCTATCAAAAATGTTTTCTTTATCTTTTCAAATTCTGGTACCTCTCCTTTAACTACAAATAGAACAGCTAGAAAATCTGGCACTTGCCATGTAAAACAAAAGAAATTTAAGACCCAAATCTTTCTTGCATTTGGTAAAAACTTTTTTTTAATATCCTAGGATATAGATGAATTGGTGGGAATAGAGGTAAGTGGCTGAGTAACTGGGTAGCTGAAGGCTATTATGCCATTTACTACTTCTTTCATCAGGACCAAGAGACCATGAACACAATGGCCTACACTGTTTCATCTGAACATAGGAGTATCGCCTGTTTACTCAGCCTGAGACATGTGGGAGTAAGCAAGTACTGTTATTACTTCTAGACTGATTATCTGGCTTCTTTTGGGTTTATGTACCATGATGGCAGACTGGCAATAAGAGAGAGCCCTGCCCATGCATAGGCTTGGCGTGGTAACGGTGTTTCTGGGTAGCACTGGAGAATCTGTCTCGCCTTGATGCTACACTTTATTCTCATCTTCAAGTTACATTCATCAAGACCTTAACCCCTCAGGGAGGCAGGGAATGAAATGACCTGAAAAATGCCGAGAGATATTATTTTCTGGCAGCGAGGAGCCAAGTGAAAAGATCCTAAGCTGCCAAAACTTTCTTCTCCCAGAAGGGAACAAGTAATGAGAAGCTGCTTAAGAAAAGAGTTCTTGTCTTTTGACACATAGGATCCTGTGGCTTCGTGTCTACCTCTCCAGGATGTCCAAAAACAATTTTCAGACAAGGTAGACTACAATAGAAGGAACTATGCATAGAATAATGGATGTGGAAAAGATTCCCTGTACTGGGAAGGGCCATGATGAGCTGTAGGGGAGGGTTGTGGGGTAGAATAAAACTGCAACTATTAAAATTTTTATAATTATTCATAGCGTGTGACTATGAATCCGAAGGGTGAAGCACAGAAAGACATCCAGGTGGGAAGAATAGGGGAGAAGAAGAGAAGCAATATTGAGGCTTGGATTGTCTACCTATTGTTAGTAGGCGCTTTCTTTTTTTTTTTTTTTTTTTTTTTTTTTTTTTTTTTT